>JAFEJD010001932.1:0-15545 GCA_018296065.1 Blastomyces percursus | reverse complement strand
CCGGGGCTCAACAGGTAGGCTCACAAACGCCCACGGTAGCCGCTCTGTTCTTAGCCATCATCTTGATGATGTTACTAGGCTGCACCACGAGAAGGTGGCAGAGTCGGACTTCGCAGGACAAAAATGAATAGTATAATACAGCCATTATCTACATTCATTAACTATTCATGCAAACAACAGTATGATCGAGCTTCAATCCCATTTCTGCTTGTGTTTGCGCCTGTAAAGGCACACACAGAGACATAAACGGTACGTTAGTTAATGCAGATACATATGTAACTACCAATGGCTGTTTCGTGATATCATAATTGGGATCGAAAAATACCTGTTTCATGGGCTTTGTCAACGCTTGTTTTTCTCTACAGAGCCTCCTCCGCAACCACGGCCATATGCGAAAGCTTAAAATCAGCATTTGAATCGATCAACGGATTTTCCGCTGAGGTACAGAGTACTTGGTACAGATTAGTTCTTCCGTACGCTGCTCCGCTCTTGAGTGGGAAGACATTGACCAGGTCTCGTCTGGCGCGCAGCCAAACACTCATATCTCAGATGAAGCCACAAAGTGCGCAGTCAAGCCATTCAACGGATCTATCGGGTTTTGCAGACAGGGGATTTTATATCATTTGCCAAAGGCAGGCTCGGAACGAGCTCTCCTTTTCGTTCACGAAGCGCAGACCTTTTTCCACTTCCCGGCGGGTGCTTAAATAAGTTTCCCGTTCAAATGTTTCGCAAGTCATCATGGCCTATTTTTTCTTTTTTGGAAATGGGAATCAGTCCTTGGGAACGCTTTCGATACGCCCTGAGTCCTCACGTCCCGTCCCCTTACACAGTACGTTCATCACGCCAGTGGCTTATCCTCACTTATCTCACCGCCTGAGATGAGAAGACAAGTTTTTGACCATTTCAAGCATCGGGCTCTTGGAAAGAAACCTCTTTAACAGGCTATTGCTTCAAGCACTCGGCAGCGCCTGACCATCTGTGGTTCTCCGAAACATGTTGGGGTTCAGGCTCTCTGGTGCGAATTTTCGGGGAACCACGATGGGAAAAGCGTGTTGCTCAGGGTGGGGTCATGAATGGTCCATGTGGCTGCAGATATTCCGAATCACAAAATACGACCTGCATCCCTGCCCTCGCAACGCGAACCACCCATTTCAGACTGGTGACCCCGCTCGTTGTGGGCGAAATTCTTTCTGGAATTGAAATTCAAGATGGGACAAGGTTGGAAATCAAACAGTTACGGACGAACTATACAGTTTACCGGGTATTTAGATGCAACCTTTTGATCTTCTCGTAGCTTACGCAGGGTAAATTTTCTTCATGGTGTATGTGTTGAAAGTGTCCGAATTGACTTTACCGAGTTAGCAGTATTTCCAATCGAACGCAAAGTCGTTTAGAAGCTTAATAGCAGCCATTGCATTAGCGCCCTTCCCTCAGAAGTGAGTGGCAAGCGTGAAGCGTAAGATTGGCAGTCTGGAGGATGTTCCACACAAGCTGCTGGTCCCTGACTTCAGCATGGTGAGGAGATCACAATGATCAAGCCGGAGAAAAAACGGTTCGGTCCGGTCTACGCCCTCCGAATAACAACTGTGGCATGGAATTCGTAATTATCCTGGCAACCCGAAAAATCGCGGCGCCTGTGGAAAATTACCATTTTCCAAGTCGCGATAGCGAAAGCGGACAAATTTACTGGACAACGATTATAGCTTATCAATCAGCTGCTATCGGCCCGTCGAGGTCACCTCCAAGATGTTGGTTAAGCACCACCGGCTCGTGTGCGGGTGAGGTGCAACACCAGGTCCGGGAATAGCCACGCCTGGTTAAGTAAGTTAGTTAAGGCCGTATGTTCACCGTCGCGAACACTCAAGGAGCGAAAAAGAACGCTCATGAAAGCGGAACCAATGACTCGATTTAATTTATGTTCAACATGTTCTCCGTAGCTGTCATTCACCAATGTTTCTTTCTCTTCTCAGCGAGGTATTTGCCCCCTGTCTTTCCAAGTAACCGGCGCCACTCGGTACTGACTTTGTATGTACATCATTTAGCTTGATGTCTGCTGCTACATCACCCACGCAAAATCCTCGAGCGCCCACCGCAGCCATTATTCTCCTGCCACACAGGACCCCATAGTTGCAAGGCTCCACCTTGCCTGCGACGCTCGCTGCTGGTTGTTATAAAAACTTCTCGCATCTGCAGGTACATTCACATACATACCATTTTTCATTGCTACCAGCCTTTCTCGACGATATTCGAGGCACCACGTCCCAATGTTCTCCCCGTCTGTTTATTCGTGTAAAATTTGATTACGACCCTCATTAAACCGGAGAAGAAGTGGTATTATAGGAGAGTAAATTGACTGAGAAAAGGACACCGGTGAAAGGAAAAGGCCAGTATCCTTAGTAATATCATATTGGCCATCATGATCGAGGATCAAACTGCTTCTCTTCTTATAGGAACTTCCGGCCTTATTGTCGTTGCTCTCTGCACAATTTCTGGCCTTTTGTCAATATTATCCCGGTTATCTCTTCGAAGTCGAGTCGGATATATCGCTCTCCAGGAAATATATCAGGATCAAGATGGAGTTACTACGGAAGAGTCCACCCGAAGATTTTCACAGAAAGCTCACTGTGTGTCGATAATATGTATTTCGATTATTGGCCTCCTAGTATCTTTAGCACAGGCTGCCTTGTCGACTACGTCGGAGGATCCTTTACGCACAATTGAGCTATGGCTTCGGTTTTCTCTATGGGTATGAGTGCCTTATATTTTCCAGTCATTCTTCGACACGTCCCACACTGACTTGGAGTTCTAGGCTTTGGTTGTACTGAACGCAATTGCGCTTCTTGTTGAGCCATCTCCAACCAAAAAGTTTACTATTGGGCTCTATATATCGACGTCAACCCTCATATATATAGTTCTTATCGCTGTCCAGACCTTTTTCATTTACCCCAACTCGAATTCTCTCGATCTGAACGACGCCCACGACGCTCTGGTATTAGTGCAACTTGTAATTGCCTTCATCTGTGCTTGCGTCTCCGTCCTTCTTCCCCGTCGGCCAGAAGTTTTCAGAAACGGAAAAGTTGTGGATGCCCAGTATACAACATCTTGGATTGGCCGTCTAACTTTTAGCTGGCCAAGTGGATTGCTCAAAAATATACGGCAAACTAAAACACTAGATGTTGAATATCTTCCTCAGCTAGATTATCCAACTCGCGCCAAATCTCTTCTCGAAGAGTTTGATAAGACAAAGCACAAATCTCCCCGTCTTTGGAAGGTGTTAATACGCGTTTATCTTTCACCTCTTCTTGTACAGTTTGTGTTGGTCGTTATATCCGCTCTCCTGAGCTTTGCCCCCCAGATTTGCTTACTTCAAATTCTTCGTGCGCTGGAGGCGCGTAGCCGTGGCGAGTGGAATCCCTCCGAAGCTTGGTGGTTGGTTTTTGCGCTAGGAATGTCGACATTGGTTTTCTCCACAATTGAGTCCTGGCTTTACTGGGTCTCGTTCGCGAAACTGTGCATTCCTGTTTATGAACAAATAGCCGCTGTAGTATTTACGAAATCTATGCGTCGGAAGAACGTGAAAGGCTCACAAGCCTCGAGCAGCACGGACGATCAGGGCTCAAACCACGACGGCAATCAGACATTAAAGGCTGACGCAGATGCTGAAGATGATAACCAGAAGACTAACCAAGGCACTATCAACCTTGTTGCTGTTGACGCGAAACGTATTTCCGATTTTGCCGCGTACAATTATTTCATTCCCTCGACCACTATTAAACTTACCGTCGCTTTTACGATTTTGGGGCTCCTGATTGGTTGGAAAAGTCTTTGCTCAGGACTTCTGGTCTCTGTTGTGGTGACTCCAGTCAACATCTTTGTCGCAAGCAAATATTCAAATAGCCAAATTTCTTTGATGAAATTCCGCGACCAAAAGATGGTCGTCATAACCGAAGTCCTCCAAGGAATCCGCCAAATTAAATTTTCGGCACTTGAGAACCAATGGCAACGTAAAATTAGAGATATACGGAAGGCAGAACTAAATGCACAGTGGGCAGTGTTTCGTTATGACATCGTCCTCATCGGTATTTGGATCATGGGCCCAGTGATGCTTTCCGCCGTATCCCTCGGAGTCTATTATAAGTTATATGGCGAATTAGCCGCATCGGTTGCCTTCACCACTGTGTCTATCTTCTCGTCCCTGGAGCTGACGCTTGCCATACTCCCTGAGCTGATAACGGATTTCATTGAAGCTTGGGTGAGCGCCGGAAGAATTGAAAAATTCTTGACCTCTGCTGAGAAAGGAAACAATACACTCCCCTCTGATTATATTTGCTTTGAGAAGGCCACCATTGCTTGGCCGGTGGAAGATGCCGACGAAACCGATGCCAGATTCCGCCTCCAAGATATCAGCCTGAATTTCCCACCCAAAGGCCTTAGTGTTATTTCTGGTAAAACGGGTTCTGGTAAAAGCTTGCTCATCGCGTCTATCCTGGGCGAATCTGACATACTGAGTGGCAACGTTCGCGTCCCAGAAGCTCCGCCCCTTGAAGATAGATTTAATGACCACGCGAACAAAGAGAACTGGATTATCGACTCAGCAATTGCCTATGTGGCTCAAATACCATGGATCGAAAATGCGACAATTAAGGATAATATTCTCTTTGGACTTCCGTTTGACTCAGAGCGATATCATAAAGTTTTATTCGCCTGCGCTTTGGAAAAAGATCTCGATATGTTACCTGATGGGGAACTCACTGACATTGGTGCCAATGGGATAAATCTCAGTGGAGGCCAGAAATGGCGGATATCATTTGCACGCGCCCTTTATTCTCGCGCCGGTATTCTTATCATGGACGACTTGTTCAGTGCGTTGGATGCCCACACAGGACGACATCTCCATGTACACGCCCTAACAGGAGAGCTTGGTCGAGGAAGGACGCGTATACTCGTTACCCACCATGTAGCACTTTGCCTTAGCGAAACAGATTACTCTGTATATCTTCAAAATGGCACCGTTGGACATGCGGGTACTGTGGATGAGCTGAGGAAAACTGGAGAGCTAACAGAAATTCTAGCCGACAAGGCTAATGAAGCAGCAAGACAAAGTGATGAAGTTGAGGATACCATACACGGGCTTGGAGAGGGGGAAGATGGCCTACACAAAGTTTTATCCCGTGGACCGCAGGCCAACAACAAGGCACTGACAGGTGACGCTGCTGTTCAAAGCAAAAAGGCCCCGGCTAAGTTCCAGCAAGACGAATGGCGTGAAACCGGCTCTGTTAAAGTGGCTCACTATAAAACCTACTTGCAGAGTGGGGGAAACATATGGTATTGGCTTTTCGTTGCTTTCGCATTTTTGGCTTACATTATAATGACAGTCGGACGTGTATGTCGCACTCTCTACTTATTTTATTCCTTGGAATTTAAGTATACTTTTGCTAACATATTCCTAGTCATGGTGGATAAGCATTTGGACTCGATCCTCAAACGCTTCCACAATAGAAGCGAACCTCTCTGTAATCACGCATATCACGAAGAAGAGCGAGCCGGCATCGAAAAATGCTTCCCTTTTGTATTATTTGGGGATATATGTTGCACTGTCCCTTATAACATGTGTTCTAGGCCCGTTGAGATTCGGCCTCTTCTTCAATGCCTCTATTAACGCCTCTCGTAACCTGTTTGATCGGCTTACCTATGCCGTGTTGAGAGCGCCACTTCGTTGGCTTGACACGATACCTGTTGGACGGATCCTAAATCGTTTCACAGCAGATTTCAACATGATCGATTCTCGGCTAGGTAATGATTTTGGTTCAATGCTTTACCACGTCCTTCAGGTACTTGGCATTATGGCAGCCGGGTTACTCGTCTCGCCCGTTCTTATATTTTTCGCCATGGTTCTGCTTGCGATTAGTTTGTATTATTCGCTCTACTACCTCGATGGCGCTCGGGAGATTAAACGTTTGGAGAGTACAGTAAAGAGCCCAGTATATGAACAATTCGGAACTGCCCTGACCGGATTGACAACTATCCGCGCCTTTGGAAAAGTCCCAACGTACATTGATCGAATGTTCACGAAGATTGATCGTCACGCTCAAGCCTACTGGCATTTATGGCTCTTCAACAGATGGCTTGGTTTCCGCATGAGTACTATTGGGTCCGTTTTTGCTGTTATTACCGCAGCACTGGTGGTATCCATGAAGGGTATCGATGCCTCTCTGGCTGGCTTTGCCCTCAGCTTTGCCATGCAATATACCAACGCCATCGCGTATGCGTTGCGTGAGTATACGAACATAGAACTGAACATGAACGCTACGGAAAGGGTGATTGAGTATTCAGAGATCGATATCGAACCTCAAGACGGGTTTAATGCGCCTGCTGCCTGGCCTACCGAAGGTCGACTTGAAGTGTCAGATCTCGTGGTTGCCTATGCCCCTGACTTGCCTCCAGTCCTCAAGGGTTTGTCATTCAAGGTAGATAAAAACCAGCGCGTTGGCGTTGTGGGCCGTACAGGGGCAGGGAAGTCATCATTAACTCTAGCGCTTTTCCGTTTCCTGGAAGCTCGCGGGGGGACTATTCGCGTTGACGGTATTGATGTATCCAAGATCAAGCTCCACGATCTCAGAAGTCGCCTTGCCATAATACCTCAGGACCCAGTTTTGTTTTCCGGAACCATAAGGTCAAACCTAGATCCGTTTGAAGAATTCAGCGACACTCAGTTGCGCGACGCTTTAGAACGTGTGCACCTTGTTCCCAGCTCCCTCATCGAAACGGCCACGTCTACTCAGCCCTGCTCATCCCCCTCTCCTCCCCAAACAAGCACAGGATCGACCACGCCAACACTAACTTGTGGAGAGTCCTGCTCTTCTGCTACGTCCAACGCTAACGCGAACATTTTCAGCAATTTAGACTCCACCATTTCCGAAGGTGGGCTAAATCTTTCTCAAGGCCAGAGGCAACTGCTCTGCCTAGCCCGTGCCATTGTTTCGCAACCGAAAATCATGGTCCTTGACGAAGCAACATCAGCTGTTGATATGGCCACTGACGCATTAATCCAACGTTCCATCCGCTCTGAATTTGGACGCAACTCAACAACATTGCTTGTCATCGCACATCGACTTAGTACTATTGCCGATTTTGACAGCATCTTGGTGATGGATGCCGGTAAAGCGGTGGAATTTGGCGCGCCAAAAGATTTGATGCGGATTGATGATGGAGTGTTTAGGGGATTGGTAGAAGAAAGTGGAGAGCGGGACATTCTAAAGCAGATTATTTTAGGAGCAAAATGAAATAAATTGATTGAAGCAAGAGGAGGGAAAGGGAGGCTTTAAAGAACCTAGCCCCGTGCCTCTCTACACATGGATGCACGTCATCACCTCACTTAAAACTCTCATCATTTAAAAAGGTTCGAGGTAGAGGGCATATAGCAAAAGGAGCGGAGCGCGCGGAAGACGAGCGCATTAAAAAAAAAAGATTATAGTTTTCTTTTTCTTCCAAGTCAGCTCTAATTATTAAATAAAGACTTGATCAAATTGGCTTAATTTCCATTCCTTCGTAACGGGCTTTGAGCACTATTTACAGACTCTGCGGCTTCCGACATTCCATTTACATATAAAATCTTTTTTGTCGTCGATGATGGTAGTATGAACAGCAAACTTAACTAGGAGTCCAGCTCAAGAAAAATGGTGCCTTGGATTCGATCTTGTGAATAACGAATATCCACCAAGCCCATGACTATAACAGGAACGGACAAAAAGCGATGTTCATCCTCTCCGGTACATATGATTCTCAATGCCTTCTCAAGCAAGATTATAATTATAATATTCCTTGATAAGTTTTTCCGCGCAAGTAGCTCCGGTCACGTATGCTGCGGCTTGAATATGCCCGCTCACCAGCACAGGGATAACACTCATATCCGCCACGCGAAGACCGTCGATGCCCACCAGGCGATAATTGCAATCGACAACGGCATCAGCATCTCCAGCCTTGCCCATCTTCACAGTGCATTTCATATGCCAGCTAGACGAGATGTTCTGCTTCCAGTATTCCAGCAGATCTTCGTCAGAGTCAGACTTGGGCGCTGCTAGCTCGGCCAATTTGTCCTTAATATACGCGGGATGCTTTGCAACACGAAGTGTCTCACGGAGCGAATCTATTGCGGCACGCCGATCGAACGGGTGGGAGAGAAATTTGGGGTCCATGCGCAGAGGCTTATTCGGATCCGAAGACTGCAATGTAACCTCGCCCCGGGCCTGGGCGTTGTAGAGGAAAACAAGCAAACAGGTATAGTCGAGAGCCGAGTCTGGGAAATCTGGGACGAACCAATGGATGGGGAAATGAGTTAGGATTTCGTAATGCGGCACGGTTTCCTTTTGAAGATATTCCTTCTCGGTAGCCGGGAGGTCTTGGAACTCCTTCGTTTGCGTGAGACCGTCGATTTTGAACCAACCCACACCGCATTCGCAGGCAAACTTTGACCATGGGCCGGTGCCGTCGCGCTTCCATTGCTCTAGGGCGTCGTCCATGACTTTCTTATCACCATAGAAAGCGCGACGATCATTATTCGTGCGGCCCACCGTGTTAATGAGTGGAACAAAATAGTGGTCTCGAAGACCTTGGCCGACAGCAGGGGCATCAAGCACGACGGGAATGTTGAACTTTTCCAGCTGCTCCTTTGGGCCAATGCCTGAATGCATCAGGATCTTTGGCGTGTCTAGCGCGCCCGCCGAGAGGATGACCTCCTTGGACGCCAGATCTAAAATAAACGGTTAACTAGTGAGACGGGCTCGCGTTTTATTCGGGACTAAACGCTTTCTTACATCGGGTGCCATTTGCCACTACTCCGACAGCCTTTTTGCCCTCCAAAATGACATGCTGAACGGGTGAGTTAGCGATTATGGTTAGGTTCCCTGGCGGGTGCCCTGATAATAAATCCTTCGCGGTGGATCGCAGACCCTTATGTGCCGAATTGATCAGCACGGACATCCCAATCGGATTACCGGAATTGTGGTCTGGGTTTAATGGAAATCCGGCCTGCTCAAAAATGTCGAGAGTGGGCACGATATCTCTCTCCCATTCCGCAGCAAACCCGACGTGGAGGGGACCCGATGTGCCATGGTCAGCGGCGTTGGGAGAAGCATACTTGCTGTCAATACCGGCTGGAACCTCGCTGTGGAAAGTCTCTATCTTCTTAAAACGGGACTGTATATGTTCCCAGTCAAAGGAATCATCGCCTACAATCCTTGCCCATTCATTGTAGTCATCACGGGCACCAACGCTGTACACACCGAAGTTGATGGTGCTGGAGCCGCCGACCCCCCGCCCACGAGAGTAATCTAGTTCGCGGTTGTTGCAGTGTTCTTGGGGCACAGTCTTATAACCCCAATTCATATTTTTGTTCTGAAAGGTCAACCATCGCTGGCCGTCGACGCGCAGGTTCCTATCCTCGATATCTTCGCCGGCTTCGAGCAGGAGGACTTTGGGATTCGCAGGCGCGCCCGCAAGTCCCGAAGCAACAGCGCTGCCAGCAGGGCCACCTATTGTGCTTCGATTTTAGCTCAAGCTGCTGCCAGAGGGTTGGATTGGTAACCTTACTGCCAACAACGATGAAGTCGAAAATAGATGCCATGAGTTCAATTTCTACCACCAAGCTTTGCTTTTTCTTTCTTTTCTTGATCCGCTATTCTGATCGTCAGACGGCGTAATAATAAATAATGTTTGACGCTTGAAGTTTGGCCATTGATAGCCAACTGTTGCTCACCCGCCGCCTTCGCCTAACGAAGTGAGGCGTCCTCTAGGTGCAGTGACTTGAGCAGTTAGTTCCCTGCAGTGAGATTTCATGTGGGGAAACGGGATTCTGTGGGGTTTAAACTGTACTGAGTTGACCGAATGCGAGGAGGGATTCCGCTTATTATTTATTTCTTGAGGAACGGTATCTCAGAGCGGCATCGCTGTTCTGGGCCGTTCCCTGCCGGCTTCACCCCGTTGCATATTGAACCATTATGATGGAGATATATAAATGCCCTGAAAATGCCGGAATATCGTCCTCCTCACCCTGTTTCAACAGGAGAAAGTAATTGTCGAGAAGTGGACTGCCAGTTCATTATTCGACCAACTCAATAATCCTTCACCCTCGGAATAGATGGATCCATCCACAAAGATCATCGCATAACGGGTGGGGTGGGACTTGCACACCCACCTCAGACTCCTACGTATACGCGCAGCGTATGTGTATGAGGATACTTCTGTCAGACTACTCTCGTGTTAGCCAGCTCGGCTCGATTAGGGGCTGAGGCGACGGCTAGCCTTAACCCTTAGAACACCGGCGCTTCTCGGCATGATTACATGCACTTGCTTGGATGCACCTCATCACCACGTTATCGCGGCCACTGAAACACCACGGCCGCCTTCAACCCGCCGAGACGGACGGAGAGACGCCAGACCGGGAGCGATTGACGAACGCTCGGGCTCAGGCCGAGCATCTCGCTCTGCCGAATCATCCACCCCCGGCGGAAGAAATCACTCACCTCCCTTCACCCTTTGCCCAAAGACGATCTCCATTTCCAGCGAGCACACGAATTGTCGAAAGCAAAAGGCTAACCTGATGATCCCTGGAAAGTCGACCGTTTCCTAGGTCGAAGTCAAATTCTTACTATGTATTATTTGTCAGGGCGGCAACTCAACCTCAATACCCGAGCCTATTAAAAGCCTCTGGGACCGATGCTTGCTAGCGCAGGAATAAGCTTGATTAAATCCCACCACCCACCCAATGCTTCACTAAGGAGCAGCTCGGCACTTACCCCAGCCACATCACTGGCTCAGCGTTCCGCTAAACGGCCCCTACAAGCAGGGGTTCTGGTTCTCCAATTCTCCGGTCTTGGACTTTTGGATGGAGCCTGTGAAGAATTGCTGGATGGGTATCAGAGTTTGCGTGCCATCAAAGGGGCGTATTATTGACGTTAGTGTGAAAAAGAGCTTTTCGCGACTTGTTTCACATCCGTTGTGGAAACATGGTAAATGTTGATCAGACCCAGAAATCGTGAACCCCCTTGTTGATCAGGAAGCATATGGAACTATGAAATTGAAGCAAGAGTTGCGCTTTGCCTTGCCTCCCTCAGATCTTACCCTAGACACCAATTTAGCACTATGATTATCCAAACTTTACGAGAACCAAGGAGGGAGATTAGCGATGCGTTTTTTTTTCTCTCTCAAAAACTCGATGCCATGCACCATGAGCAGAGCCTTCATAAGCACAGCACATTTAAGCCAGCGAGTATTCTATATTACGCTTTTGCGTGAGACCCGTTTCGTTGGAGCTGTCAACTGCAAAATCGAAAATGACCGCGGACGTTGAAGGATTCACTCTCCTTGCCCTCGGCATCGTTGTTATTCTCGTGCGTATGTACGCACGATGGACGATCGTCGGACTTTCGAATTTCCAGCTCGATGATTATCTGATGCCGTTAGCTGGAGTGAGTTGACTTATCATCCATTCTTTTTGATCACTTGAGCATAAAACCCAAACCGTGCGAAGTGGAAACGTGATTGGAATGACGGAGCTAACTATTTGTCTCTTGTCGATGCTAGATTGTTTTTACAATGGAAACAGTCGCTGCGCATATCGTCGTTGCATCATATGATGGCCTCACGAACAGCTATATGACTCCAGAGGAGCGGGCAGCTCTGGATCCTAATTCGGCTGAATTTGCTAAAAGAGTCGCAGGGTCTAAAATCCAAGTTATAGGCTGGTCCTTTTATGCTCTCATTTTGTGGCTGGTGAAATTCTGTGTTGCAATATTCTATTCCAGGTTGACGTACGTGATCATTTCATTATTGAGTCTAGGGCGGATGAACAGAAGTTCAACGACGACGATGGCGATGGTGATACTAACAATGCAATGCCCCTTTGTAGGAGTGGATTAATGGACCTGCCGAACCGGGTGCGCCTCTCGTATGTTATCCTGGGGGCGACGTACATTATGGTTGCTTTATGTCTTGTCCTCCCATGCCGGCCAATTGAGAGATATTGGCAGATTAACCCTGATCCTGGCAGTGAGTTTTTCAACGCCTCGACGAGGTCATATGACCAATAGTTTACTAACTTGAGATATGACAGACATTTGCCAACCAACGATATCCAAGATTGCAGTGCTCATTGTAGTCATTCCAAATGTCCTTACTGATTTTTACCTACTTTCCATTCCAGTTCCAGTAAAGTCCACCCCTCACCGCGGAAAATCAAATCGATCCTGCTTCTCTAACTATTTCCCACAATAGTTACTATGGAAGGTAAACATCAGCTTGCGCAAAAAAGTCACATTGATGGGACTGTTCAGCGGAGCGTGTTTCATTATGGTAGCAGCAGTTATCCGGGCTGTCACGATTCTTTCCGTAAGTCCACTACATAGTCACGAGAAAAAGTGGGAACCAAGTGGGAAGAAAAAACAAGGAGAAAGGAGAAATTTTCAGACCAGCCGCTATCATAAAGCAGATCCACGATCTAACTTCCCTTTCTTTTTGAATCTTTTAGTCTGGCCCTGAAGGCGCTGTCTCGGGCAGTAGATGGGCATGCCGAGAAACGTTCGTCGCAATCGTCGTTTCCAACCTCCCAATCATCCACCCGCTGGTTCTCCGGCTCGTTCGCGGCACGAAACTCAGTTTCTTATTCACGTCCGCTAGTCGGCCGACACAACCTTATGGGCACACGACTAGCAGAACAAAACAAAGCTCCGCGCGGGAGGGGCGCAAAAAGATCCACCATCCACTTTCCATTCCCGGCACCAATGCCTGGGGTAGCGACGAGTACATTCTTAGCACGGGGACGAATGCACCTCAGAAGGAAATAACCGTTGTACAAGAGACTATAGTTCGGAGTGATCCGTGGACGCAGGAAGATGGAGCGCAGTCCTCAGCTGCCCAGCCTGAATGGGCACGACGGGGCTCACAGACACAGGAAAACGACAGCCTTTCACGAAAACCGTCGGATAAAAAGCGGAATGGGCAATCGAGCGCAATTGAACGTGTTTAATGAACATATCTTTTTTAGCGTTTGTTTTCATGGTCACGGCTCGGCCACGGTCATTCCGTCGAAGTCGATCATGGTGTCAACTTTTCGAGAACTATTTGGACACCACGTTCAAATTCGGCATCCCGCCTAGCACTCAAGCGCTACGTATCTTGTACCGCAGCCCACACATATCATATTTCATATAATACCGGCCATCATCACTACGCGGTTATGGTGTCCTTCCTACATCGCCATGATTAGCGTGATGTGGCCGGTGGGTCGAGGAAAACACGGTCCCCCTTCTTGGGGTTGCGTGTTGTGTGCCTGTGGTAAAGAATAAGAGTCGTGGGCGATTTGTATGTATGTACGTGTAGTGGAAAATGCCAAAAACACACAAGGCACATCCTTTAATGATACGAAACCTAGGCAAAATAAGTTCACAGCGTAGGATTTCTAACGAAATATCCCATAGATGTCACAATCGCTACGCCTCAAAAATGCCGTATATAAAATCATATATAACAATTTAAGAAATCACTTGGTCCTCCTACTTCCTCGTGGCTTTCATGGCCTCATATTCACCAAGCAATTCCGCAGCAGCCTTTTCAAACCCGGCACTTGCACTTCTCCATAACCGTGGCCCAACACTAATCCTTGCCACACCAATATCAGCCAACTCCTGCACGCTTAACCCATGCGGCCAAGCAATGACATTAATCCGCCCGCCCAGCTCCTTCGAAATGCGGACCACCTCATCCTTGGTCAGACCACCACGTTTCTGGCCCCCCCAGACGAACACTGTCGTGGCGCCCGCATCCAGGAACGCCTTGCCCCGCCGAATTGCTTCATCGACATCGTTGTTCAAGAGGATGGCATCAGTGCGCGCATTCAAGGCGAAATTTGGAACGCCCGCTTTAGCTGCTGCGGCCAGCACTCGACGGACACGATCCAGGGCTACGTCAAAAGTGAAGAGCCGGCCTGTTGCGTTGTCGTGATCTTCGAGATTACATCCGGACGCACCGGCCTCGATGATGGCCTCGATGGCCTCCTCTAGCCGTTCTCCGTAGCCATCTTGTAGGTCAATGGTGATTGGTTTGTTGTGCCGGAGCGCAACGGGGATAATCCGCTTGACAGCATCTAGATTCGTGTCCAGATCTAACGCATCATCTTCGAGGCCATGTACCTTCGCAACGGAATAGCTCGCCGTTGCTAGAGCGGGACATGAAGGGTTCGAGGCAACGAATTCTGCTGTTGGCGGATCATGAATATTTGCTAGAACAAGAGGCGTGCCAGGGACATGGAGTTTGCGGAGCCGAAGAGCCCTGTCATCTGCAGAAGAGGCAGCCATTGCTGTTGTCCAACGAGGAAGGATAGAAGACGGTTCGTCTAAAGTTGTTCTGGAAAAATGATGAAAACGGAATGACTTAAATTCTGTTTCTTCTGCATCAAAAAGACGAGCGGCGCAAAGAGGCTCCCTGTGATATATTTACACGTTCGAAATCAAAGCGGACTCGGCAGTTCCACGATTTATCTGTTTCCCAGCGGCGAGGAGTAGTTTGCAGGAAAAAGACCAGCTTTTGACGCACGCCCTTGGAGCTGGCAACGTTTCGTATTATTATTATTATTATTATTATTATTATTATTATTATTATTATTATTATTATTATTAGTAATTGTATGATTCATGGGCGGAGAATCTGATGACTCGACTATTTTTTAAGTGCGGGGAAGGCTTTTTCATCTAGCCGCGTTTCCCCTTCAAAGAAGTTTCGACTCTTGACGGGTAGAGCCGCTGGAGAGTTCAGTTGATCTTCAAGTTGTCTTTGTGCATTATTGGAAGGGTAGGATTGTTCGTATTATTCCACTCTCCCGGGTGTATCTCTGGACTGAGCTCGTTCTGGATTCGCTGTTGGTCTCCCTTTCTGCTCGAACTTTATATACTATGTACGCCGTAATTTGGAAACTCGAACAAAGCTGGCAGCTGGCTTGCAGAGCCAGCACATCATGCCACCGAGTTTCCACGAGGAAGAACTACGGATCAATTACGAAACAGTCTACACAGTAGTTCGAGTAGGCCATCGGAACCTTGTCCAGCGCAACTCACTAACCACCATTACTTTACCATTAGTGAGTGTGCCCAAGGGTCACGGTAGTGCCATGCCAAAAGTTCAGAGGAGCGCGCGCACCGTCAGTGTGGACGGACGCATGATGGCTGAAACCAGGAAACAAAATCCAGTAGAATAATCTCTTAAAGAGCCTCTCCGTCTTATTCAAATAGCCGCTCCGTCTCTAATTGTAAAGACGGCATAAAGTTCTATCCATGGATTAGCTGCCGCTAGCTACTACATAGTAGGTGGCTAGCTAGTTAGATCATCACTACTAACCCTCAACCTACAACCCTCTATCTTTACGCAGGTAGACCCCGGTGTTTTCGTTAGAACCACCCTAATATTTTAGTGGCATTCTAACGTTCATTCCGGGGGCACGCGTGTCAAAATATCCTCATATAATATAGAACGCAAGCTTTTCCATCCTTATTTCATTC
>JAFEJD010001931.1:0-13024 GCA_018296065.1 Blastomyces percursus | reverse complement strand
TCTCGCTAGCTTGTAGAATACGTTAGTTAAAAGAATTCATCATCATGACATGCTGAACTAAGCAGCGCTCTGTCTAACTAACGTTAGTGAAGAAAAACATGGATCTGCCAACATAAACCAGATAAAATAGCAGCATAAAGGCCCAAGTGAGCACTTTCAATGGAAAGTGTTGCAGACTCACTTCCTCACAGGTAATAGTTGGTTGAGTCTCAGAGATACATATATACATTATAATCCAAATTCTTTGAGGATCAGAAGGTTTTGATGGATATTCTGCTCTGGCCCGCCCGGATTACACTACACCTGAGGCTCCCTGCACACCTTACACCGCTTCATTCTCATTGACAAGTAGAGCGGCATGCTTCAAATCAATGCACCCTTTACAATCCTTGTTTAATTAATTCATGTGGATGGTTCGACAGGCTAAGCCCTTCATGATATTTGCTACCTCAAAGCAAGGTTCTATCTAGATTGCTTTCTACTCTCAGGCATCAGCGCTTCCCCGGAGCGTTCGTGGACCCGCTCTTCATCCACTCTTTACGGAGCAAACGGAACTGCCCACCTCACCTTGAGATGCACAGAAAAGAAGACCCCCCCTGAGCCCGTCGCCTATTTCTGCCGTCTTGTAACTGGACAAACCCATGCTCCTTTCCTACCAACTTAAGGTTAAACTTACCTTATCACGTCCCCATCCTTGGAAGTTTAGCGCGGACATGGTGCTTCCTCATCGCAGGGCCCCTCAAGGCCTGGATAAAATCCCATCCAAAAAGAATGGCATGAAGCGATACAAAAGTATGGCCCTCAAAAGCACACCCTGGAACAACTGTGCATGGAAGATAGCTGCTCACCTGCTCAACCTTGAGTCTAAGTACACTTCTAATATTCAGAGTGCTGAACAGGGAGCTTCTTTACATCCACAGTTTCAAAAGAAGCATTCCTTACCATCCAATGCATTTAGCCTGAAAAGGAAATACCTAAAGATGTTTTTGCATATATTGCCAATCTAGAGTATATCTTCAACGAAGACCATTCCGACGATGCCACAAAACTTATGCACAGAAACATTAGCTAGGCCGCTTCTCAATGCTGGTTAATGTGTACAACCAACTTCTGGATAGATCAATTCAGGCCCCAATCAATGAACATTCATTGGGGCAGGGCTCCCAAAGAACCGGATTCTATAACGCAACAGGCTCTCAGCAGTTGTAGATTCTACAAGTCCAACCCACCAGGGCTTTATCTCAAAGGAGCTCAGCATGGCGGATATCAAGATGATAGACGTCAGAGATCAATTGATAGCCTATTGTCCTGCTTGTACGCGTCCTCTTGTTGCGGATTTTATGGTCACTCTTCCTGAGGGGTTAGCAAGCCTTGTGCAAGCTCTCAACTCCAGGCCCCTCTGCATCACAAACTCCTTTGAGATGACCTACACATTTGGCCCTATCCATTTAGCCCCGTCCGTAATCCTTCTCAGCACCAATCCAACATTTGGGTGCAAGACTGTATTGATGGGAGCATCCCATTCAGTCTATCTCTGGCTTGGATGCCACGTGAAGATATGATATTTGAAGCAAAATGTACTGCGCGTAAGGAGAGTAGGAGTAGTATCCCTGTGTTGCCCCAGCAGTCAATGGAGTATGCCACCTGCATCGGAAATGTCATCAAGATGACCCAATGGTGATGCCAACACCTTACCTTTGCATGTCCCTTTTAACTGTGGTCATGGAATCTCTTACTGACATCCCATTCAGTCTATCTCTGGCTTGGATGCCACGTGAAGATATGATATTTGAAGCAAAATGTATGGTTCTGTTATAGTGGAAGAAAAAGGTCAAGCCCTAGCACTGGTGGGGAAATAAAGAAATTTCAATACAAGCCAAAATTTCCATCATACACTTCTCTTTGTGGCACTCACGAACGGGGGAGGAACGGTGTCTCCAGCGGTAGACAGGAACCCCCAGGGAACTGATATGCGAACGGTGATATGGCCCCAAAGCGTTACTCGGACAAAACCAGATTCACGTCATTGCTGTAGGAGATGCCGACGCTGTATCTGGGTTCGCTCGGATCTACGGGCGATTTAAATATACCACCAAGCCATGTCCCTAGAATAATGAGCATCACGCCACGAAACAGAAACGACACTGCATAAAACATGAAGCTTCCGTAACGCCTCATTGAATGGAAATGACAAAGCGAATATGATGTAGAGGAGCTAGCTAGTTCAAGATGATAAGCTGGAAGTAGCCAAGAAATGTCAGCAATTCTATGAAGGCGGCTAGAGCCTTTTCTTTTTTTCTCGAGTCAGCATTCACACCCCCAAAGGCATGCATGCATGGCATACATGCAGCAAAATGCAGGAAACTCACCGGTTTATAGCCGGGTAAAAGTGCGACTACTCTGCATCCAATAATGGAGAAGGCAAAGACCCTTTCCACGCTTAAGTTGCCAATTATCCTGCAAACACACTTAACGCAATTTACATGTAGCCTTGTTCCTACCTGGTGGATGATGCTGAATAAAACCCGCCGTGCTGCTCTGGGAATAATCAATGCTTCTCTAACAACTTTTGTTGCTATTCAGCTTTTTCCTCGCTTTGCCTCTAGACTTGTATTTCAGACATATAGTTGTCAACCAACGCTAGCCCTCTTGTGTGATTCAGCCCCTCTTCCTCCAGTGTTTACTGGTGGTGATTGAGCTCTTTCGCCCTAGTAGCCTAACAATAGTAGGTTAGCGGGAACATTGCCCTTGTCAATTCGAAATCCGCCCGGTTCTATCAAGCAGGAGTGTGCTGATATTGGCATGGAAAACAGAGGATGTTGTTTATCCTGAATAGACTCCATAACCACTGACTCCAAGAAATGTAAGTGTAAACCATCGGTCCGTCTTTCAGTCAGTGTGCACTCTCCGGAAAGTGGAAAGAAAGTCATTACTTGGGTCTAGAACAGTGACACAAAGCTGTTTCATTACACTGGGCATGAGACAGGTTAACTGATAAGGGACAAAGACTGTGTGAAACAATAGCAGTGTATTTGATGCGTACCTGTAAGTATGCAGAACACAATGAGAAACACGCCAGACCTAGAGAAGAGGAACTCTTCCCGCTTCAAATTCTAGTGCATTCAAACCGACCCGCGAGGGTTGGCTATTAGGGATGGACCAACCACTCCAAATGAACTTGGATACGTCAATCCCGAACCCGTTTACCCAGCAAGGAATAGCAAGGAACCATCCTACCATCCCCATCCACCTCGGGTTGAAAACTACGGTCACGAAACATGAGCATGAAAAAGATTGAAAAAAGATTGAAAATAGAGATGGAGAAACGAATACAACTGAATTTTCAAACGAGATACGCAGGGGTTTGGGTAGTTAGATACACATTGGGGGGGGCGACGGAGAGCAAAAGCAAGCACCGAGGCATCATCCAGCAAGGGCAGATCAAGGGGAATAGAATAACAAAGAGATCATCCATCATCCATCCATTCCATCTATTAATAGCCAAAAAAAGATAGCCCCTTTCATGGCTGATTTTTCATCATTTCTTCATTTTTTTTCCATGTTATTTTCCTTCAGGTCACAGACGGAAAAATTTCGGAAAATTGCGTTCAAATGTACTGTGGCTCATAGAGAAACCCAAAAAAAAACATGAAATCTAACCTAGTTGCTATGTTAGAAAAAAAAATCAGAGTTGAGATAGGCAACAAACAGGAAGGAAATGATATATTTACTAACCCACTTGTTAATCTACAGACGGGAACCGTGGATAACCTTGTAGTCAACAACCAATTCGCGGCCACCATCGTTGATGACGAGAGCACGAATGCTGCCGCGGCCATCGCTGAAGGCATCGCTGATGCGGTTGAAGAGGTTACCCTGGTCAACAACGGGGAGACCCTGCTTGACGTCACCAGTCTCAGTCATGGCGACGATGCGGCCATCTTCGCGAATATCCAGGATGCGGTAGGTCTTGTAGACGGGACCGAGCATGCTCTGGACCACGACAGAGGAAGAGGGGTGCGAGATGAAGCTCGACTCCTCATGAAGCTGGCGGGTGAACAGGTCAACACCGAGATAGCGGTGCTGGCCGGTCTGGGGGGAAACTGAGATGCGGATGACCTGGCATGGGCGACCCTGGAGGATCAACAGATCACCAACGCGGATGAAGTGGCATGGGATGGTGATTGTCTCGGGCGGGTGTCCGCCACGAGGTTGCACCACTCTGACAGATTCGCGGACGCCATCACGGACACGGCTAGGGCCGCGCTCGTCGCTGATGACGACCTCATCCTTCCTGTCATGGTGACCGTGGAGGATACGGTCGGCCGCACGCTCAACGCCACGGCGGAAAGAGTGGTAGTTGCCGTCGTCGTCGTAGTAACCCATTTTACGAGGTGATTCTTCAATGACTGTGCGTCGGTCTACGTTGACGTCTCTGTAAACTCGTTGGCTACTTTGGGAAGCGTAGTTGACTTCGCTAATCTGGCTGGGGGTTCCGCTGGTATCGATCTGCTCGAACTGGCGGTTGTTGAAAGACGGGTCGACCTCACGAATTACGGCCGGGCGTGGTGCGTATTCGACTTGGTAATTGGGATCGGTGCGTTGACGATACTCACGTTCAGTGATATCGAGCTGCGTTTCCCAGGCTTTTCGGTCTTGGTTACCGTAGTATCTGATTGCAATTGATCAGTAAGATTCCGTCACAGTTTTAGTACTGGAGGTATTACTACTTACCGTTCTCTGGAGAGTTCTACTTCGGGATAACGGGTTCTTGGGTATTCCTCGTGGAAACGTCGATCGGAGTGGATATGGATATCAACGTCTTGATGAGTGCGAGTTGGGAGTTGGCCTTCGTATCCAGTATCTTCCCGTTCGACGCGCGAAGCAGCAGTTAAATTGACCTCTCCTTCTACTCTTGTGTGAGTAGTCTCAGAGACAGCGTCACTCCGGTACGACGACGGGAAGACACTGAAGGGGATGGGGACACGGGCGTCAAAGTCCAGATTTACTGTCCTAAGGTGTCCTTTCTCGAATGCCTTTCGAAGTGTTTAAGAACAATTCGAAAGACGAGTCAAGAAAAGACAGCTGGTTGGGGTAAGAAAGATATGAAAGGGAGAAATAAAAGAAGAAAAAGAGAACTGGGTAGTTCTTCTTGATCAGATATGTATTCGAGGAGGGATGGGGGAGGGATAACTGGATTGATGAGCTGGGTTGTCTGGAGATGAGGAATAAGAGGAAGAAGAAGAGGAACAGGAGAAGCTTGGGGGAAGAGCGAAGTTATCTGTTGTCCAGCATGAGGCTGGTTGCTGTGCAGCTCATTGGCCTTGTCGCTCTTGCTGAAGGGCGTTGATTTGCTTGTTTTTGTTGTTCTGGTGTTTGTTTGTTTACATTTGGCCGAATGCGGTTAGGCAGGGCATCAAGCACCCCCGGCTAGCGTTGATTTTGCCGGCATGATGATGCAAGGTGGGCTCCCATCGCTCCCCAAGGCTGTTTTGCTTTGCACATGATTGTCGCTTGGCGTGGGTATTCTATTTCACCGCCTCGGCCTCGTCCAATGCCCTGTCAATTCCCCTAGCAAATGTCCACAATGGCATTGTTTTTGGAACCCCTAAGCCCTTCAGAGTGAATCATAGATTCGGAGATGGATGGCTTTTAAGTCTCAATCGCCAGTCTGGAATGCGTGTCTTGGGCTTCCCCTCCAATCGATTCAAGTATTGCTCTTATGCCGCATATTCGCCCCTTGCCCAACCTCCTGAGTTCTTCCAGCCATCGTGGACCATCCCTATTGGGTTTGCTCGTTTGCTAGACCCGCCCGAAAGTGTTGCTGACAAAAGAAAATGGGAGTGGCAGGCTTACTGGCTGGCTGAACTTTAAGCCGCGTGTGATACGGACAATAATCACACCAGAGTCACTTCTGATCTCGTTATTATCGATTGCGCTTGAAGCTCCTTCTGCCCTTCACACTCCTCAAGACTTCAACATCAAGCCGCAACTACCTCCATAGGCTCCATATAATCTCCAGGCACGCTCCTGGACTTTAACCTCGGATCATTCAGTCCTAGCCACTCGGCAACAGCCACCTGCCAGCTGAAGGCTGGATAATGAGTATCGAATTCCCCACTCAGTTGCCCTGTCAACAGCCCCGAACGGCTCTGGTCAAACCCCGTTTTCCAAGTTTTCTGGATCTGACAGGAAAAAGCAAAGAGGTTGGAGCGTAGCGAGTTCCATCCCAGGGACCAGCCCAGCCACAGCTTTCCGGACCCACCGCGGCCCCAAAAGCCGTGCCCTCGGCAGGGTTTACTGCATGCTTTTTCCAGTTCAAGATGCTGAGGCTGCGTTCATCATGCTTTCGTTTTGAAGAGTTTTGTAGTGGTGAAGCCTTCGTTTGATAGAATCGAAGAACGCGACATCGAATTTTTCAGATAAACCGTACTCCTTGTATTAACTCGATTCGCGTCCATAAAATTAAAGAAACAGGTCAATTTATTCGGGATAGTCTTCCCAAAAAATGGAGCGACAAAAATTGTCCGGAGTGAACCTCATTAATTATATATATATTTAAATATCAGCACCAAAATTTAAGCAAAAAGCTGTCGTCGCCAACAGGATATTAATAATTAGCACTCGTCAAGAGTGGACGAACTGAATGTCAAAGGGGTAACAAGGAGTATGGTATGGCTGTAGACATGGCATGAGAATGAGGAACAAGACGATGAGGGGGTCGAAACGCCCACGAATCAAAGAAAAAGCTATCTATGGAAATATAAAATGGTATCATTGGTAACAGAACAAATACTCGTGAATAAATTTTTGCTTGAAGTGCCTTCAACATGTAAAGATTTCCACATGATATTGTGCTTACAGGAAAGTGAAAAGAACGCGCAGAAGGGTTTCTCCAATGGTCATTAAAATAAACGTACCCGACTGAACGAGAAACAAAAAATAAAACCAAAAGAAAAGATGGGGAGAAGCTAGCTAATTATTGTTGCGCACATGGTATATGAAGATAAAAGTGTCGTTTTTGTAAAAGCAACACAAAGTGGTATCAGGCTGTTATAAAACCGAAACATTGAAAGACAAGGAGGAAAGGAGATAAACCTGATTGAGTAAAATATAGAGATAAAGGAAGGTCCGGGGGAGACATGTTCACAATGAAAAGATCTTTCTAAAAAAAGCTAGGGGTAATTATATATTGTAGTGAAATAAAATGAAAAATGCAAGCGGTTATTTTGTGAGCAGCAGAATATAAATCGTGAGTTGTAAACATAGCGACATAGCTCGATCGTTGGCCGGTGGCTTGGAGCGGACAAGCAAAGGAAGCAAGAAGCTCACTCTCTGGAGCTTATTCGGAACACCTTTTTAAGAAGCGAGAATTTCTTCCTCTTTCTCTTTTCGTCCGGCCCAATACCGGCATCCGACTTCGCGGAAACGGACGAGTCTTCGCCAAGTGTACTGCTAATGCTTCGTCGATTCGGGAAACGTGGACGAAAACGTGTCCAGCTGGATGACGATTCCGGTGCCGGCGTAGTTGGTCCCGAAATTAGCGCGCGGAAGGTGGTGTTGCCATTATTTGTCACGATGTCATTAAGTGTGGCTGGGCGTTCTGGATCTGATTCACCCTTTTCAGAAATAGGGGAAATGGGAGCAGGTATGTTAACGGGAGCGTTCGTATGTGAGCCTAAAGGCCATGAACCTGAACCCATGGGACCGGGGACTTCCTCTACACCACCTCCCGTGAGAGCAATAGGGTCATCTGCTCTAACGCTGGATGGAAGTAATTTGCTGTTATCTTTCCTTGATGAGCTTGAGCTCTTATTCCGCAGGAGCTCGAAGCGGGAACGTTCAAGTGGACTATCGTGCCTCGCGGCGCTATCCAGTTCAGGTTTTCGGATTTTAGTCTCGTCACTCCTTCTGTGCTTTGAACGACCCAGTCTGTTAAAAATACTCCCCTGCCGCTTCGGAAGTTGAGGAAGAAACGCTCCAGGCGCATTGGGAATTACACTGGTTGGCTCGTTGGTGGCATCCGCAGGTGCGACGCCGTCTGTGATGGTGTCAGCGGCGGGGCCAGGTCTAGTTTGGCCGTTGCTTGGGAGTATCGAGCAGCGGCGAGGCTCGGCGCGCCTTAGCAGCACTTTTTTGGTCACTTCCTCATCAGAGCTATCTTCGAGATCTGTCGAATCGCCATCAACATCATCTTTGCGCTTGGGGATGCCACGGACAGGACTGAAATCCGTGGGAACTAGCTCATCCTCACTAGAATCTTCATAACGGCTACGGAATGGACGAGCAAACCCCACATCATCGTTAGCGTGGACAAGCGAATATCTGGATTTCACCCCTACTTGCGGATTCAACCTAGCTTGGGCCCTTTTCAGGTTTGACGACTTTCCAAAGCTGCTAAATGAGGAGAATTTGCTGTGCAGTCCACCCCCCGGCCCGCGTAGCGTTGTCCGAACTGGTAAGTTGTGATCTGAAGAAAACGGCCTCCGCTGGGGAGTGGGTGGGGCTGAACGGCCAGCGATGC
The DNA here is from genome assembly GCA_018296065.1 of Blastomyces percursus. Lineage (NCBI taxonomy): Eukaryota > Fungi > Ascomycota > Eurotiomycetes > Onygenales > Ajellomycetaceae > Blastomyces > Blastomyces percursus. The sequence continues at coordinate 4,500 of JAFEJD010001931.1, read as the reverse complement.
CAATAGAATAGCCACCAGAGGAATATGGCCGAACATCAGAGGGAGCTCTCAGCGTGCGTTTCAAAGTATAACGTGTAGTACTCCGCGGTGAACGTCTGGTTCGTTTGAAGCTGCTTGAAGAATCACTATCATATACGGCAGATTGACTGCGGTCTTTCAAAACGAATCCGAAATCCAAGCCAGCCACACCTGGAGGAGGATGGCCATTTTCAACGGGCCGTTTTGTGGAAGACGGCTCATTTCTGTTCTGTGAAGTGTATTCTTTATTGTGAGAGGGAGTTGTATCACATTGGGTTCGCTTAGAGAGTTTTGACCTTGGTCCCTTTTGCTGGGCAACGTCACAGATATTCGTCGTTGACCGATAGGTTGGTTTCCCGTTGGGCTTATCTTTGTCAGAGTTCACCGGTTTAGCACTAGCTGGTACGACTCTCACACCGGCTGACGCCGCAGAGACGCCATGTAGGTCGAACTTCGAGTGCAGTTGCTGGTCTTTATGATGCAGCAAGCCTCGACCATCCTCTGAATCCCTTTTCTTGCTGGACACTGACGAAGGTAAAACTTCTCCCTCGACAACTGGTAAAGAAGCGCTTGGATAAACACACCCTAGTGGAGAAGAATTTGGGGGCTCATTGCATTGAGATGAAATGTCAGATGACAACTTCTTATCTGCTTTCGATCGAGTAGGGCTGTCTGGGGGCGGAGTGTGGGTATAGCTAGAAACGTGAGAGACCGGACTATCTACTATTGCATTTATGGAGCCAAAACCGTCGCCTTCAAGATCTGCCAAATTTTCGGCCGCGTCACTGTAAACACTTTCACTTGAATCAGATTCATCATCGGTAGATGGAGTCGAATGAATCTGAGAGCGAGGTAAGGAGTCTGGGGTAACTGGTCTTGGTTGACGTGCATCATGAATGCTCAGCTGGGACTTTTCGTGTTCCGGAAAAAGCATTAGAGATGGAAAACCTCCTGGAATCCTGGTCCATTCGCCGCTAGTCTTCTCATCCGTAAGAGCAGGAGTAGCGGGATGAATTGAGATGACGGGTACACCTTCATTTTGCCCCTGCGCGCCAGTAGTTTCATTTTCAGCGTTACGGCTCTTGCTAGAGGCATTCTGCACCTCCGAAGGAGAGAAGCTAGTAATACTATCGCCTGGAGGCACAAAATCACAAGGGTCCTCCATATCGTCGCTGGATGAGCTACTCTCAGAAAGCGAATCGTAGCCAGTTCCTTCGACCGACGTGACTTCTGGTGGTATTGGCTCCCCAGGGACAGCAGTCGTGGAATTGTGGGGCCGGGTATGTTCGTTCTGCTGTAACATTTCACCGAAAGCATTGCCACTGACGGAAATGCTCGGCGATGTAGGTCTGTCATGAACCAGCCGCTTATCATGATCTTCGATCAACCCCCTTCGTCCGCGAACACTGCCAAAAGAAGGAAGTGCGGGTCGAGGTTTCAAGACCTCGTCAAACACATTCTCACCACTCCCATTACTGGCATTAAATCGGCCACCATTCCTTGAGATGCTTGAATACTTTGATCCTGGGCCCCATGAGGAATTTGAGGAAACAGGTGATCCCGACCGTTGAGAAGTTAAATGGGCGCCAGCAGTCCCTACTACCTCAGGCTCATCCTCGAAGCTGACCTTAGGAGCGCGTTTTTTATTCCCGAACTTTCGGCCATCATCCGATTCAGCTGATGTGGCATCTGATGACTCGCTGTGCGCTTGCAGTGATTTAGGCCAGTTGATCGTAGTGCGATCGCGCGGGCTAGATTGAGGGGTCGGGTGTTTCAGGGCTGATTTTGCAGGAGACATCGACCGCGGGGGTGGATCATGAAGTCTTTCACCGGTAGTGGAAACAACAAGGCGAGTGGAGAAGCGCGTAGTGCGTGTCGGGCTAAGCGAATGCGGTCTGTCTTTATTTGTATCTGCAATGCTAGAACTGGATGGACCGTGCGCGTGGCCGTGCGATAGAGTCTCTGAGGGAATATGTAACATGGGGCCAAGATCTGTAGATGGGGAGGCATCAATCGCAGACTCCGTTGGCGGAGATACGCTTTCGTTTTCGGCATCTCCCGTAGCAGCGTCTGGTTGTTGGTGTAAATTGCCCGATTTAGTAGACTTGTCAGTTTGATATGTTTTTGGTTCATGTGCATCTGGCGGATGCGGTGTTTGTTGTTTCATGGCCCCTCCTTCTTGATGGTCATAATCTTGAGTAGAGAGTGCTTGCTGTGGGTTTAATCCAGGGGAAGGATAGCGGTCCTGCTCGGCGTTTTCCCCTTCAATACACAGGCCTAAATTCGTATTGCGCATATGGTGTGACGGCGCCGGATCTTGTGCTTCAGCTGAAATACTTGTCTCGGCTTTAGTGCTTGCATGGATAGATTCAATTTCAGAAAGCTGCAATTCTTCATATTTCGTATGAAAAGCACTCAAATCAGGATATGATTGGCTTGCTCTGGCAGTTGATGTTATCGGAGTCGTTATAATTTTGGATGGCCGGGAAGCAGCAACAATACGGCTTTGAGAAGGCCCTTCATATTGGTCCCTTCCATCATCAGAAACAGATGACTTTGCGACAAACTTTTTAATCGGCGATTGAGGCGGGGAATTCGGACGAACGTGAGTGGGGTAGGAAAAGTTGATTGAGCTTCGACTGCCTTGTCTTTCCAGCTCTGGAAGGCTACTCAAAGCTCGGGCGGAGCGAGGGGAACCGGGGTTGCGTGGACCAGGCGATCGACTTGAATCTCCGTAAGGGCTAATCGCTCGATAGGAAGGATCATGGCTAACAACTCTTCGATGGGCCATAAAGCCCTGAGGAAGCGGCGGTACAGGGCTAATATCTGTCTCGCTAGAGCCAGTAATTGAACCAGTATGAGCCGGGTGCTGATCTCGAAAAGTCCTCGTGCTCATCGAACCAGAGCTACTGCTCCTATAAAGGCGTCCATTCTGAGTGTGTTGTTGAGCCACTTTTCCTTTTGAACTGCCGGTAGACAATTGCCTTTGAAGCATGCGTTTTGTCTGGACGTTCTCGACGGAGGTAGGGGTGGGAGTATGTTGGCGAAGGGCTGTTGCCGCAGCGGCCGTAGATATTGTGGCATTGGCTTGGGAGGCTCTGAAGGCCTGGGCAGCGGCGGTCTGAGCAGACGGTGACGGATTGGGATTTACGGGCTAAAGGCCATGCGGCACTTGCATCAGTAACTGAGTGACAGGGCTGCATTGGAAAAGGGGTGTAGAAAGGGGAGCGGTTCCGGGGATCATGGCCCGGTGTAAGACGAGCTCCTAAGCTGCTCTATTGAGGAATGCAAGGTAACTCACCGCGCGCGCAGAGGATCTTTTGCGACGGAACATAGCGAACGATTCACTCGCCAGGAGAGGATTCTACCCATGGGGGAAAGGGAAGCTCGGAACAGTGGGGGAATGGATATCGTAATCGGGAGACAAGCAAATAGATGCTCTAGGAAGCCCTTTTGTTGCGCTGACTTGTCAAAGCTTCATTAAGGATTAAAATCTCAGGGTAGCAGAGAATTAGCTATTATTTATTAGTTCTCAAGGCATCGTCGCACGCCACGATTCGCCATCAACAGGAAAAACAAGTACACTGCGCCAGGCAGCCAAAAATGATAGAGATAACGCGATAGATTAGCAGAGATAATGATTGTGATGATTGTGCGTGTTGGGAGTGGGAGGTGATGTGAAGGTGAGTTGTTCATGGTAAGGCACAGTAAGAAACGGAGTTTGTCGTTTTGGCGTTGGGTCTCGTCACATTATTTGGCCGGGGCTGGCATGGCATGGCATGACATCAACGGCCTATAGGAACAACTAACTGGTTACGTTAACTAACTATTCAACTCCCCATTCGAATTAATTCTCCCCAGCCCTGTGGGCTTGCTTGGAGGCTGTGTCAATAGCGATTCTTGATATTGCGTTTTCCTAATCCTCTTGCCCTGGGAGCTAGCTAGACGGTTTTTCTTTAATAATACGTTAAATTTGAGATCGCTGATATCAAGTCACCTGATAATTAAATATCATATAGAAAAATACTCCTTACAGTCCATGAGAAATAAAGCATGTTGACTACTTGTCTTGCAGGGATCCCAAAATTTATGTTCCTGAGACAGTTCTCCAGAAGATCGTTGACAGAACTTTTTTTTTTCTTTTTTTTTCTTTTTTTTTTTTTTTTGTGCCTTTCGTATCCAGTTTCTCCAACCGCTAACTGGATGTCATATTATTGGATCCTCTTCGTTTGCTGGGACTGCACCACCCCCAAACCTTACCACAGAATGCACTGGTCATTTGCAGGTGGTGTGTATGTTTGACGAGGGTTTGCGACTTGTTTTAGCGCCCCGCACACTGGCTGCGGCTTTCCGGATGCTTGATATTTGACCAGAATTAAATGCTTCTAGCCAGAAGAATCTTCCCCTTCTGATTATAAGTCTGCCGGCGCCGTGGTCTAGGCATTTTGTTGATGTGACGGTAGACATGTACGCGTGATTCTC
>JAFEJD010001928.1:0-16885 GCA_018296065.1 Blastomyces percursus | reverse complement strand
TCATGGAGGCCTCAAAAACGCCTACAAGAAGATCAACTGTGGACTCAAAACACTGTAGAAGCTCTATACAACCTTCTAAAAATGACACGCAGGCCCCCCCAATGGAATCAAATGATATTCCTTCTCTGATATCTTCTACACCGCGATCCGATTCAACCATTTCAAAACTACGAGTTTCACGTTCTGGACGGATTATTAGACCTTGCTAAGCAATTGTTCTCTGGATTAATCATATATATTTATATGGTGTAGTCTACATATAGTTTTAATCTTTAATCTTTAATATTAACATCTTATTGTGTTGTTGTGCTACAGTTGGAAATTAACAGCTGAATAGAGTGTTTTTAGGGTTCGCTGGGTGTAAGAGTTCGTTGGGTGGGTGGTGAGTCCCGTTAATCAACACCGAAGAAAGCTATACTCCGTACTGTATGTACTGTCTGTACCGTACCTGCCTTTCACTCCTTCGTCTTTTGTTTTCTTTTCTTTTCTATTTTTTCCCCTTTTAAAATTCATTTGAATTCTTATCCAAAGGCCTTCCTATATTAACCAATGTCCAAATCATTACCTGATAGATATAACTTCTGGAGCTCGAGTTAGTTACAGTCGGAGAGACACGCTAGCAAAAATCAGGTGACCCGACCTTGGTGTCTCTCTCGCTCTGCTCTGCTTCTGTCTGTCTGTTGAAGCTGTTAGGTAACTACCTACATAGCCTCACTCGTGTGGTCAACTCAGCTACTCAAAGAGTCAGTTGACATGTTGCCATTAGAGTCACTGGAACCAGCATCAATTGGCAGGAGAGTAAAACACGATGGCTCTATACCTCCATCCCTGTAGATTATCTAACAAACCCGGGATTTTTTATTTTTATTTTTATTTGTATTTTTCTTTTTTTTTCTTTTTCTGTCTCCTCCCCCTGTCGACAACGGAGTGAGTCCCTGGATGGCTCTTTTCTCCTCTTCTTCTTCTTCGAACAAACCAAGAGATCCCCCGTCCCCAGAGGACTGTCCTGCCAATCAGTCTGCATTGCTATGTGAGGTTTCGATCTCTCATTTTTTTCTTTTCTTTCTTTTTTTAATTTATGCATGTTTTTGACTTGATTATCCATCTGCACTGCGGTCAGCGTCAGACTCTTTACGTTCTCTCTGTTTGCTCTCTTTTTTTTCTAGCGGGACTTGTTTCGTTCCCCCTCCTTTCATCATATCTGTCACCGGAATCTCTCCCCGCTGATAAGAACGGCATGTAATTGGTCGTTTATCAATACCACCGCGAAAAGTACCCAGTAGCCTTTTATTTTGTTCTCTCTTTTTCTGTTCCAGTTTGGCCGCTCTTTCACCGCCACGTCCGAGCTGCCGGACGGGCACTGCAAGAATAAGCTCCCAAACCCGGAATGCCAAATAGGTCGACGTTGAAGGGCTCAAAAACCTGAGAAGCTTTTGGCTCTTGCACAAGCCACGCCCAGTACCAGCACCCGATTCGTTTGGATATCTACCGGCATCTCCTCGCTTTTTTGTTTCCTCTTTCCCATCGGGAACCCGTCCATCAATGCGTGGTTCGACCTGCTCGGGATCAGTCTTCCGACTCGTTGGTTTTACATGCTGCTACGCTTCCGCACCGCACACCGGAGTTGACCCTTAACTGATCCGTTGTCATATTCCTTATCTCGAGCTTTCTCCTTCTCCAATTCTGTTTCCTCGCGGTCCGCCTTTAATTTTTGGTGACCTTTATATTTATTGCCTTTGTTCTCTCGATTTTCCCTTACCTTTTTTTTTTCTTTTTTTTTTTATCCCGCTACTCGCTCTAGTTATACCTGATATAATAATTACATTACTGACTGCCCCTTGAGCATAATTTGAGCTCTATATTATTTCACGGCTCATATCCTCATTTTAGCTATAACCTTCTCCCAAATCCTTCTACTTGCAGTCAAATGCGAAACGTTAAGAGAGTACCCCTCTCATACTATTTTAATTTTCTCGTTCATTTTATACTCTGACCCAGAACGTCTGGTGTCTGTCGTTTTAAGTTGGTGTTATTCGTCATGGCCCAAAACCATCATATACATCACTGGAATGGGCAACCGATACTCCATATCACCGTAAGGATGGCTCATGTTTCCTTTCATACTGTTTATCGCGATGTGGCTTTGTCTCTTGTAATCCCTAGAGAGCTGTATATTAGCCATATACCTTCTTTTCGGGGTGTAAGAGGCAGCATCATCCGTGTAGTTGCACTGACTAACACTTGATCCACACCCTCACCAGGTACCGGAGGAGGATACACCGAATGCCGTTCATAGCAATCCAGCCTGGCATAACGGATATGTCTATCAGGGTGGAATGGACGTAAATACTTTCCAACACATAAATGCGCTTTCCTACGACAATTTGGGACCTACGCCTACACTAGCGTTGTCTCCCTATGGAACAGATTCAGGCTCACTACCGCAGAGGGTTGCTCGGAAATTTAACCCGTCCGAACAAGATTCCACCACGCGTCTCAACACTAACGAACTGGTGTTGTGGCGTCCGGTAAAACGTTTCCAAGATACCGTGGCCCCAAGTCAGGGGAATAAGAGACAAAGGATCGGAGGTCCAGTCCATTCCGTTTTTGACTCTGGTTACGCCACAAGTGCGACGGCGACCATCGTAAGCCCTTTCTCAGTTGACCAAGCTGTGTATCCGCCGGCGGTAGATCCTTCTTGGAATACACCGCAAGGATACCTCCCCTTGCAAAATCAATTCGCCGTCGGTAGTGAGCAAGAACAGCAGCAGCAACAGCAACAGCAACAGCAAGCTAGCTGGCAGGGTAGTATAGAGGTAAGATCACAAGTAAACGATCCGCCGTTTGCATGCGATGAACCTGACTGTGGATGGACTGGAAAATGTCAATCAGAGTTAACGTGAGTTGATCTTTTTCTTTTCTCCTTCCCGCCCCCCCCCCGCTTTTCCGCTTTGAATGTCACAAAATTCAATGGTGGATGGCCTAGCTAACGTGAAGCCGCATAGGAAGCACATGAAGCGTCGTCAAAGAAGTTTCCACTGCGCAGAACCCGGCTGCCCTCGAGAAGAGGGCTACGGGACAATCAATGACCTAGAAAGACATCAAAAAAGTCGTCACGGAATCAAGCCAACGCACGGAAGTATAAGGGAGTACAAGTGCTTCGGGACAAACTGCGCGACAAAAGATAAGATCTGGCCTCGGAAAGATAATTTCAAACAACATCTTAGGCGCGTCCACAGGGATGAGAATACGGAGGAGCTTTTACGGCGGTAAGACCAGTATATTTATTTATTCATTTATCTTTATTTGTCTCCTGCGTTGGTTCGACTTTTCTTTCTTCTTTTGGGTATGTCATATCAGGATACTGACTAGAAGTAGGTCTAATATTTGGTATGATTCTTTGGAACAGTTAGAGCTGAAGGGTCCAGGGGGGCATAGCTTGTCCGCTGGTTCAGTTCAACAGGAGCTCGTAGATCCAAAGAGCTATAGGCCCGACCCGCTCCAAGAAACGACTCAATTAAACAATCAGCAATCTCACCGTTGCGAAGCAACCAGCATGGATAATGGGACATCTTGCGACAGTCCCCACTATCCACAAGGTGTTCAATTAGACGAGCGGGACCATTTTAGCAGCAACACCTTGAACTGCGCTATTAACTCGATGTCTGTCGAAGCTGGAACAGAATATTTATCCGGCTCTTCACGTGAGGATCAGGGGCATCACGTGAACGCGGTGAATACCTGGGATGATATTGAAATCGAACAGAATCCCGCTCAACACCCCGAAAAGAACGACGGAGATAGGCCATCCTCACAATTACTTCCTGAAAAGAAACAGGGGCCTTATGTTGCTTCATTCACAGAGGCTGTTCTAGGTCTGTTCGAAACCATGGGAAAAGATATATCCAACTTACGATCAGGGCAACTGCGAGATGGAAACGGTGCTGGTTTATTTGACCCTTCTGATACTGGTGCCACTGGTTATCCTTCTCAACTGCCTAGTGGCTCCGGCATGGAGACATATCTTGAGGTCATTAAAAACGGGTCAAAGCAATCCAGGGACAAGGCCCTCCGCGAGCTATTCAAGGCCGGTCTGAATTATCTAGAAACATCTCAAGCGGATGCAGTCGTAGCATCACCTGGAAATACTGACCTCACCAGTAAGGACGACACTCAGCGACGTCGCGGGAAAAAGGTTTTCACATGTAGCTATGATGGTTGTACGCGAGAAACTGGACGGATGTCCGAGATGAAGTGTATCTACCTTTTCTCCTCATATCTAAGTGAGGAAGGGACCCTAATTGCTAACGGATAAGTCTAGAAAGCACGAGAAGCGTCACTCTCGACCGTACGGGTGCACCCAGGCTGGATGCCATAGAATTTTTGGAAGTAAAAACGACTGGAAACGTCATGAAAACACTCAGCATTTCCAGCTCCAGCGCTGGCATTGCCCAGTAAAGGCTTCTCCAAAAAATCATGTAGCGATCCACGATGAGACACTTATGGAAGGACCAGACCATAAGGATTTCCCTCCGGCATTCCTAGCTCGTTCTCGGATCGATTGTGGACGAGTCTTTGACCGCAAAGACAAATTCCATCAACATCTCCAATCCGAACACTCCCTTGACGAGAAAACATCAAAGCAAACCGTGAAACGAAATGAGATTGGGCGAAATGGACAATTACAATTCTGGTGTGGGTTTTGCCGCAAGCTGATTCGGCTGCGAAAAGAAGGGCAGGATGCGTGGGACGAGCGGTTTGACCACATTGACAACGAACATTATAAGCAGAAACAAAACATTGATGCTTGGGTTCACCTAGAGGGCAACTTTACAAAGAAGTGTGGGGAGAAAGAAGATATGACAGGAGACATGGTGGAAATGTCTGATGGACTTGAGATAGTTGAGGATGTGGGCGAGAAGCCCCAACGCACCGATGGCGGAGAAAAAGAGTCAACAAGTGAGATGCATTCTACCGTTCCAACCGCCAGTACCACCGAGTCCATTCAACAACCTCTCGCGATTGCCGTTCGTGGGTACACTAGCCGCTCGCAAGCTCCGGGGGCTCTTGATCGGGTTGAACCAGGGGCACCACTTCAAGTCTCACTTGCACCGGCTACCAAGCATAAACGCTCCTCTGCCATGGCAGATTCGCTCCCAGGTGACAATGTTACCCATCGCTTTTCATCTTCCAACTCTGCGTCGACAGTGTGTTCTCGACAGCAGCAGATACGCTCGCAGCAAGCAGCAGCGTTTGGCGAAAGCGAAAACGGCTATTCCATGGCTGTCAATCCATTTGTGCCGGACTATGGTTATGTTGATGTAAACGGTCTCATTCTTATCAACAATACGGTTCCGCAATGCGCGATTATTTCTTGTGTAAGTCTAACGTGCCGCTGTTCCGCTGAGTGGCTTTCTCCTTTCTCCTCTCCCTTTTCATTCGCTGAAGATCTTGTAGAAGGATGAAAAGGGAGAATGTGAGGATGAATAATGCTACCACAAAATATATATCCCCTCTCACCTCACCTTATCATACCAGCTAACAAGATATACGCGGCAACTACAGTGCAAATGTCCCTACGGGACAAGTGAATATATTTTCGAAATCGCAGCCAGGTGTATCCAATGCGACCATGCTCCTTGTGCCAATTGCAAGTTTACAGTCTAATTACGGAGTATATACATTTTCGCTGGCATACAAAGGTTAGAGGATATATTGAACGAATTTTGCCGTTTATGCTTGGTCCTATCTTCGAGCTTAGGAAACTCTCCGCCGTTGTGGATTTCTTCGTTTCTGACAGGAATATAAACAGTGCGTTATGGCTTTGTCAAATTGGGAAAATTGTTCGGTTACTTGGGTTGGGTAATTAATTGGGTACATTTGGATGTCTTTGGTGGCTCACGGGAATATGTTGGTTTATTTTATTTTATTCTTATTTATTTATTTATTTATTTATTTTAATTTTTTTTTTTTTTTTATTCTTGAACTTATCCCCTTCCTTCCTTTGCGTTAGGGGGGATGTGCGGATATTGAATGCGAGACCGAAGGGGAGAAGAGAGGGGGAAAGCAAAGGAGGGAGAAGCCGGTGATAATCAATGGCGCAGGGGGAAGCCAATGCTAGTACCGGTGCCGATATTACTACTAAATAGTCTACATCGGGCGGGATGTGAACGAGTTGGAGATCGTCGGGGGATGTGACGCTGAGCAAAGTCTAGGGTGAAGGAGGCGGACTGATGCGCGACACTGGGTTGGTGGAGTTGGGAAGAGGTGGTGGTGGTTGACTTGTAAGCCTATGATTGTTGCAGAGGGTGGGGTGGCGAGGTTGAGGTGGTGGTGGAGGATGAGTGCAGGAGTTGGAAGATGAAAGGTTGGAGGATGTTTGTTGCTGTTGGTGATCCATCCATCTCATCTGTCAAGGGCTGATTGATTCGCCTTTCACCAGCACAATGTAATAATGATAATAATAATCTTAAATAACAATAACAAACACAACTCTGAAATGGGCATGAAATATGTATACAATTAGCAACTCCCCGTTAAGCTGCGAAATAACGTCGTCGTTACTATTAATATCCCCCCTGAATTCGACATCTGCTGGCTTGCATTTAGTTGCCTTGCCCGCCAATCGGCGAGATATAACAATTTCTGTCCTATATCCACTCTTTACAGCATGCGCGCCCTTCGCTGCGTAGAGCCCTGGACGAAATAATAAACCCCAGCACTTGCAAACACGCTACTAACACGCCTCACAACCAGCCTAGGAAGAACTTTCCCTCCTCTTCTCTCCAGCTCGCTCATTCGACCATGCGCTGCGTGTCCCTCCTCCGGGTCTTGGGGCCTTGGATGTTCTGTTGCCGATGTGCACCCACCTAGGCTCTAGCACCTGTGGGCTTCAAATTCCAGGGCTTTAAGGCCCCCAGAAAATGGCCACCCAGCTTGTTTCAGATCATTGTGGTGGCGGCTGCTTGTTCCCCTTCCCTTCCGAAGAAAATTGCCGTCCTACAAAGGTTCGGTTCGAAGCTTTGCCCAGCTACTTCTATTCGACCTCCCCGAATAACTTGCAATGATTGGGAATAGAGAGCGCAAATGATGACGAAATTTGTCCCAGGCGCTAAACAAAAGAACTCTGCATTTGCAATGGACTAACTACTATGGAGTTGTCAGTGCTTGGAGGTATTTGTACCCTCCAGCAGCCCGAATGCGCGACTGCGTACACGCACCTTACACACGAAAGTAGAGCAGATCAGGACAAAGGGAAAAAAAAATAAAGGCAAAATGAAAAAAGGAAGAAAGAAAAGTCAAGCTCATCAAGATTCGAATATCCCAAATCTCTCCCTTGAACATTATTACCTCAACCCTCCATTCTTTGTCCTTCATCTCCTTCAGGCTTCACCGAGCATCCACGCAAGAATTCGACGCCATAGTTAAAAATCCTCTTCCCACTCTTATTGCAATCGCCAGTATTCGTTCATCGGTGGACCCCTCCCTTACTATTATTAACGACCCTCAGCCATCCCCGGTCACACCACACCATTATTAAATGTTGCCTCATCCATCCCCTGCTGGTTTTTACCTCCAAATAATGGCGCAAAAGAAAAAAAAAAAAAAATCTGAACAAAGCTTGCCCGATGATATCAGCCACTAGTGTCTGATGAAGCAATTGATTAATTATATCTGCAGCTTTCGGTCCAGATATATACATACTCCCTAGATAAATCGGCATTGATTATTCACTTATCCTTGCCTCCGACTGTAACCCCGGCACCGGCTCAAGCATAGTGCGAAGTCCGGGGTTTTTTGAACCGGATCATCACCACAGCCATTGCCGTCCCACGATTATTTGAGTAATAATTGACTCCCTTAAACAGGCGGCAAGCGGCTATAGTTCGTATCCGTTGCCGGCTTGAAATGACTCGTTTCTTCTCTCTCCTTTTGTCTTATCAAACCGTGCAGCTCGCACTTTTACATACCTCCTTCGGTAGAACAGTACGACTCCCAAGTTGTGGATACTGAAATATATTTTGTATACACTGGATAGAAGCACTTGTAGTGCCATTATGAAACCGAGAATGCTTGCAAGGCAAGACCAAACAAAAATCAGGCTCACTGGCAAAAGAGCTGTGGAATTCCTCAACCTCTCTCTCCCACCCACATCAAGTCAAATTTGACTTATCAAGTTTTGGTTTTGAAGCTGCCAAAGTCTGATTGATTAAACTATTTCCTGAATGTAAAAATCAACATCACAACCACGCTATCCATGTAGGTTTTATCATTTAATTGCAGACAACCATGGCCGCCGGTTCAAATTCTCTCACGCCAACCCCATTCGAGTTGCTCAATTCTATTTTAAAACAGATCTCTCTATGCCGTACTCCTTGCTCCATCTAGATACTGGGGACATCGATGTAAAACAGAAATGAACTTCGAGTCTGGGCAGAAGCAGGAAATTTCGCAAAGAACACTTTTGGATTCCCAAGCTAGTTAGTGTCTTTATGGACTCACACAGAAACAACACACGCTCAGCTTTCCAGGGTCCTGGGACAATGACGCAGCCAACCACCACTATCTCATATTTGTCATTATCTAGCTATCTTACTCTCGACTGCTCTTAAACCCTACAGACATTATCTACTTCGCCTAAACCAGTCCTTTCAGATGAATTGTAGACCTACTCCCTTCTCCTTCCCTCTCCATGCTCAGGACCATCCATCTTGAAGGGATTTTATGTGCAAACCCTCTATGGCTAACAAACCTCGTGCGAGTCTCCGCTAATGTAAGGTGCGCTTGTGAAAAGCCAAATAAATACTGAATGAACCTGCTGGTAGGTGTCGTGGTTATTAACAATATATTGACAATACTTTGCAGTGTGAGCAGGTCTCTTCTATGAGATATATGACATTTATTTAGTCTGAGAAAAGGCATGTGCAATGGCTATCCATCTATCGCATGGCTTTCCGGTGGTCTGCACTCGAATTTTCAGCTTGGGCTCTCGGGCTTCTGGACCTTGTCCCTGATTTCCAACCCAACTGCGAGTCTTAACAGCAGGTAGGAAATAGTTTTCACCCCATGATGATCTGGATTGTCGCGATCGTGAAACACTGAGGCTGCGTCTCTGTGAGGCTGGAATTTCCTGATCGGCCTTCGAGTTTGGCTTGCAAGAGCTACATTATTAGCAAGGCTTTGCACGCACCTAGCCAATAACTCGGGATGACTCTGCATCACCTGGTTGAGCATTTCCTAAACTCCTGTCGCGCATGACAGCAGACACATGTATGAATATTATCTGACTTCCTGTCAGGACGGAAGCAGAAATGCAAAAGGTTGACGACAGATGTTTGAAGCGTTACCCCTGAGCCAACATCCAGAAGTGGACAAGTAATCACGTGAGGTCATCGTCCTTCAAGCCAAAAAGGAGCAGCATCACCAACAGCTAACCATCGCCAGGACTGCTCTGGAATGCGAATGGATCTTGTTTGGTATATGTAAACGACACAACAGTTCGTGGAGCTACCTGGTTGACCAGTTTGCGCTCTTTACAGGACGGCGCCAGGCGAATGGGTCTAGTCCAAAATTTTATATGCCAACCTAGTCGTTCGACACATTCTCTCCCGGCTGTTCTCAGTTTGGTCCCGATACGCCACAAAGATGCTGAGATATGCGGATACAGTGTGCCTGAGAGTCTTAGACTACGAAAACAATGAAATGCATGATCTCCACGAACTTTCTTCCTATAGTCCTCACCAATGTGCCCCTTTGTCGATCTAATGTCATCTTGGCACAAGCCACTCCCTTTCCCTGAACCGTGGTTCCATGAGCATTGGAAAGAAAGCATCCACACATAAAATGGGAACAAAAACCCGGTTGATACAGAGAAGATCGTACCGCCTGTCTTTGTTTTCTCAGGGCATAGGAATGAGGACTGTCGAGGATGGGAGGGAATGACTTTACCACGGTTCGGGTGTTGCGCAATCGTCAAATCGTAAAACAACATACATTATCGAGAAACGCCAGCCAAAGAGGTTATGAAGGAATTTACACACATGAACTGGCCTGACATAATCCTGTGAAAGTCGTGATGATGATGATGAATAGCACTTAACCTTTGGATAATGCTAGGAATTCGGACTCTTCATACGAGTACCCCGACTGCAGTGCAGATGTCCTCTCATCCTATCTAGACGGTTAGCGGGATTCTGCATTCTCTGAAGAACCCGGGCCGGGTAAATGCTGCACCGAAATTTTGAATCTTTTTCGCAACTCAGATTGGCTGTGACAAGTCCAATTTTAGAAAGAGTCACAGGAGTTCTATCATCGCAACCAACAAGATTCATTGTTCGATGATAGAAAACCAATTCACGTGTGTACCCGTTGTATGTTGGGCTACCGAAGGAATGCCATCTTTCTTCTTCTGTTATTGAAATGGAAAAACCGAAGCGCTCGGCTTGCGCCCTGTTTCCTGCCTGTTAAAATTTCCACGTTGGTTTTCCATCTCTCATGGGCCGTTCGCCTTTTAAAGATACTCGAGATCAGAAACTTGCGGGTTATGTCTGAGAGAAACATGCTTTTGCTCTCTATCGTCCTACCAACTTCAACCTGTAAAGAGTTCCGTCACAAAGTCAGCCGCCAATAACCTTCGTCGCATATGGAAAACCAGTGTCACTCTACGATTCTGGATAATTCCTCTTGGTGGAAAATCTTACTCTTAATTATTCTGCTTTTGTCGCCAAAAAACATGTGGGAGGCGTTGGAATTCTTAAGATTTACGCACCACCCACGGTGAATACCAGGGGGATCCTGTTGTCCTTCATCTTTTGCACTTCCGCTCCAGGTCGTGGTGCGGAATATTCCTGATCATTTCATCGTATTTTTCTCTGCAATAGGAGGATATAAAATGCGCTCGAATTCGTTTTTTCTTATGCTTCCCTTTCTTTTCTTCTTGGAATGTTGTCATTAGAAGCTCCCTCCCGAGATGAGTCAACTCGTCATCGTATAATCAGCCGACTTGCTTGCTTTTCGTTCACAATATCTCATGGTCAGTGCAGAATATCTTCGGATCCAAACCGTTTCATTTCGTCCCCAATTTTCGCACTTTCAGTTTTCCCCATGTATAAGCCATCTTCGCCGCATTTAAAGCCGCCACTTCCTCTTAGGGAAGCATCTGAATCCGTCAAATCAGGGAAACCTCCCTACTTCGAAAGCCACCAGTTCCTCGAAAACCTGTTCGCGGATGTTCGTTTGTGCGTTCTTGGGGCCAAAGCGGAAGCCGTACCAGTTGTCACACCTGCCGGTAATAAACTCGTTGAAACTGTGCAGCGCCTCCATTCAAAGCTCCACGATTCAACAGACTTGGGGCTCTTTGAGAATTTCTCTCTGAATGACTTCTTGGACCGTGTTCTCAATTCCAGACTCAATTCTGACGAAGCCAGTAAGAGTCCTTACCTTTATTCATGCTTATTCATCTCGTTATGATGTATTAACTTTTTATATGGAGCAAATAACCAGAATAGATACGATGCATTCTTGATGAATGAAGCCCTCCCTGGCGAGGAAGCTGCCAGCTTCTGTGAAAGACAAACATTCAAAAAACAGTTCGAACAGGCCAACCGATTTTGGCTATCTCAACTTGCCAAACTCCACATCGCAGCTCTCGTAAAAGTGAAAAGGTGGCCAGAGCGTAAGGTGCAAACCGAGGGAACCAAAAGCTTTGAGGAAGAATATACACCGTATTTCCTTCCCTGCGATAAACCTCGGGAGTTCTTCCAGTATGCCCTCCGATGCATCGTATCACCGGCGTGCGTCAATGGCAACTCGCAGTCCGATGATGCTGCCGGAACCCAATCTCGCGGCTCAAATACCTCGAGAGGCGACGCCATGACCATACTCCAGCGTATCAATGCTACCGGAATCCCATTTCACGGCTCAAATACTCCGAGAGGCGGCGCCATGACGCTACTGCAGCGTAGCAACACTACCCGAACACCATCTCGCGACTCCAATACCCCGAGAGGAGCCCCCATGACCATTCTACAGCGTAGCAACACTACCCGAACACCATCTCGCGACTCCAATACCCCAAGAGGAGGCGGCGTGACCATCCTAAGGCGTAGCGATACTACCGGAAACCCATTTCGCGGCCGTAATACCCCGAGAGGCGGCTCTGTGACCATACTACAGCGTGTAAATGCTGCCGGAACCCCAGCTCGCGGCTCAAATGCCCCAAGAGGCGGCGCTGTGACCATACTACAGCGTAGCAGTACTTCCCGAACCACATCTTGCAGCTCTATTACCCCGAGAGGCGGCGCCACGCCCGTGCCCCTGCCGAGCGATGCAGATGTAGCTCACTTATTTGTTGAAGAGGACTTTCAACTATACGACGACGATGATCAGCGTACGATCCGTGGGGTTAATATCGATTCCTAACTCGGAAAAGTTTGCTCATACTTAAATTTGTGTGGCTTTCGGGTGCTCTCATTCTGTGGCTGAAAATGAGTTAATAGAGCTTCTCCTTGTTTTCTATTACCTAAATTTCTACTCGCATAATTATTTTCCTTTCTTTACGATTCTTCACATTTGTCAGTAAAAGCAAAAAAGGAGAGCCTTGGCAGGATAAGAAAGAAGAATTGGGTCAAGTTATGAGCTCATGTATGATCTCGGGAGGGGGACCCTTTTCTTGCTATGAGTCATAGATAGATATAATAATTTAAACCAATTTCTAAATTTTAATCATGACGTCTATAAGATGCATCAGATAAGCGTGTACATGTACCACGTATTCTAAGAATAATTTCACTTCTGCCCCGCCAAACGAGGCTAGGGCACTAATGAACCAGCTTCATCCCATGGTGCAGAATTAAAATGCTACAGTTTTGTGTCTTCAATGATGGGATATTTCAATACGCAATTGCGGCGGTTCCTTCCAGGAGCGGCGTTCAACCGCACCAACTGCATCCGTCCGCCTCGCTTGAAACCCATAAGCGGGAGGAAACAGAACAAATTAAAGCAATATAAAGAAGTCATAGAAACGGCGATAGGAGCAATTATCAACGGAAGAGGAACTAAGGACTAAGGACTTGAAACTTCAAAAGGAAAGTCGCTGAAATGTTGGAGTGATGAATATGTACAGTACGTCGGGGTAGTAGAAATGAACGCTCGCCTCCATGCGCCGCTGCAGTTCAACTATGGCAAAAAGAAAAGAAAAATGGAACGATAGCTAAGAATAACAACGGATGGGCCGAACTGTGGGTGTCCCCCCTTCGCATATCTGCATCTGTTAAGACGTATAAACACAACATCGTAAATTGGCGGATTCGAAGTTTCCGCTTCCTGTGCAACTGCAGCTGTTGTTGAAGTTGCACAAGACAAAGCGGAGAAGAAGGAAATAGAAGAAGAAAGATGTTAACAAGTTGGAAAATAGGGGAAAAAAGAAAATGAGGGGATGGGGAGGGTAAATTTAAAAGTTATTTATGCCTCCAATAATACACCCCAAAACCCCCTCAACATGACCTCAAAATAAAATGAAATGCCAAAAAAAAGAAAAAAAAAAAAAAAAAAAGAAAAAAAGAAAAAAAATACAAACACACCATCAGGGGAACTCATTAACGGACCGGGGCGTCTGCGACATAGCTATCTCGTTTGGTTTATGGTGACCGTACGCTGGAGAGAACCCGTGACCGTTCATAGGTTGGTTCACGGACGTATCCGGCACTTCGGCTGCTGCTGGTGTATTTGCGAGCATGGGGATGCGGCTTGCTGGCTATACATATTACGTTACGTATTGTTAGCTGGGTTAAAACCTGACAACATGCGATGCATCAAGTGGAAAAATGGGGGAATAAGACAGGAGAGACGTACGTCTTCCTTTCGCCGCATCCGACTGAAGAAACCAGCGATACCGCCAGCGCCAACAGCAGCAGCACGGCCACCAGAACCACCACCAACACCGGCTTCTGAAGTATATCCAGAAGCATACCCAGATCCTGCGCCACCAGGGCCAGAACCAGGGCCTGCATTGACATTCCCTCCGCCCCCCCTTTTCCATAAGCGATATACCAATGCAGCAAGCAGCACCGCGATAACTCCCAGTGGAATGCCCACGCCCAGCCCAATCTTTATACCGATGTCGTTATCGTTAGATTGGTTTATAGGTAATTCCGGCGCGGGAGTGGGTCCGCCCGCTCCCCCTTCTCCGGCACCGGTAGGGTTTACCCCTGATGTGCCAGAGCCTGAACTTAATCTAGCCGTGGTAGTGGATTTAGATTCTATACCAGTGGTTGTCGATACGGTCGATTCGGTCGATTCAGTCGATTGGGCTGATGACGTCCCTGGTGTTGACGGAGTTGGCGACGGGGTTGCGCCGGGTGGGGTAAATAGGGATGTAGTCTGAGCAGCGGTGTTGAGAGAGACAGACGAGCCAACGAGGGCCGAATAGGGGGGGAGGAAGTCGAAGATCTTTTGCGTGTTGGCGTTGGTGGTGCAGTTGCATTCTGGGCCGTCGAGGCAGCAGTATGTATCCTCTGTACAGCGGTAGACGGAGTTGTGGATGTGGTCGCCTGATTTATATACATTAGTTTAGGATATATATATACTTGGCTATATGGGAATAGAATAGTAGGAACAGACGGAAGAAGCAATATCCAGGACACGCGGGATTGTTCCACGTGGGGTCTGTACAACTGCCTATGACATAGTAGCCGCCTTGGTAGTGGGCGCACATATTATTTGTCGCGCAGACATATTCGCTCCCGCCGCAGCAGGCGGATTCAGGGTTCTGCGGGAAGCAAGGCGCGTCATTCTTCTCAACGTCGCCATTGGGGAGATAACACTTCCTGCTGGCTGCGTGGGCGGGGGTGGAGAGGAGGAGCGGAGAGAGACAGGCAGTTAGGAGCCCGGCGTGGAGGAGGGAGAAGCGCGATGCGGAGTGGAAGGGGATGCGCCTCATGTCGGTGATCCAAGGGGAGACTTTTTCGTTCCCTGTTTTCTTGTCTCTCTTATTTTTGCTATTCTGCGCAGATCGGAGTTGGAGTTGTGTGGTGTGTGTGACAACTCCTCAATCAGATAGCAAGGAGGTTACACAGGGTTAGTGAGACATGCAGCAGATGGTGGGATGGATATCAATTACTGGGGGAACAAGGGGGTTTGTTGCCGTGTCACAGAGGGGAATCAAGGAGAGAAGAAGAATGAGAGTGGAGGAGACGAAGACAAAAGAATCAGAGGGATTCAGGGATTCAGTGGAAGCATCGCAGAAAAATAGGATGAACCTGCAGCTGGAAGCGGTTAAGCAAGCCAACGGCAGAAACACAGACTACACAGGTTCTGGAGTTGGTGAAAGTGGTTGCATCTTTTTTTTTCCCTCTTTCGGTCTAGATATGGGCCCAACACGAAGCCTTCGCGGCGGGTTGGGACGGCGATTGTCGTATCATGTCCTTGTGCCTGAAGATTGTCCAGAAGAAAAAGGCTGAAATAGTGCATAACTACGGATGTACAGTTTAGTCATACCTCAGAGAAATATCCATTCTCTCTACATTGTTTATTATCAACTCCCGCCTGGTGGTTAACTATGATAATCCGTTCGATTCGAACCTTTTCACCTCAGGGATTTACAGATAAAATTTAATATTAACAACCGCCCCCATCCTATTCCTTCAGGATTCTGTTAGTATCTGCGCCGCCCCATACCAACCCCACCCCATTGCCATCCAATCGAACATCAAGAATACAGCCTCTGGCCCTTCAAACCCCATCAGGCTCAAGACAAGCTAGCCACCGGCGGCCGACTCCCTATCATAGGCACTGTGAGTCGCTAACTCCTGATCCAATAACTAATTCAAGGGGTTTTGTAAATTTTGGGGTCTGATTTGTTGCACGCCAGGGAGAGCCGACGGATAATTATCAATTGATCAACAAAACAAAGATGAGAGCTGTCTACTATGTGATGTGTATATATATGTATTCGTCCTGGACTCTCTATCCCATCCTCTGGTCACTGCGACACCACAGGGAGTTTGCCGGTATTCCGTTTTAATTTCATGTAGATTTAGCTACGAGAAACCGAGGTGAGGAGGTAACTAATACCATGGATATTTGAAAACGCCTAGACAGAATACAACTCCAGTGCGCCCATGCGCCAAGTAGATGATGAACTCCTGATACACAAGACGAAGACATATTTCACCTCTGCATCTAATTAGATAAGAACGCAACGTCGTCCTTCTCAAAGCATCTCTCTTCAGCGCTGTACGGTTTACTCTGTATGCCAAATGCCAAATGCCAAATACCAATCGCGCCCAGAGCTGCAACAAAAACAAAGTTCGGAATAAACTCTTTTAGCCGCCGCGTGGCCCCACTCAGTCGCAAATTGTCGCTTCGTTATTGGTCTACTGTTTTAGCTACTGAAATTCGGTACCATGGTTCATCCACCAGTTCCCGCCCGTTTTGACAGGGGCAATTATTCAATGACAGCCAATCAGAGCAAATCAAACTCATAGAGAAACACAACAAATTCGTCACTAACAAGCCAATCAGAGGCAGGATATTAAGCGCTAGACAGCCGCGCGGGTTGTCGACTGTTGGCGGGTGGAAATCGGTGGGTTTGAGGTAGTCTCTTCTTCGTCGACTACTGGTGGTGAATTAATGACTGATAATGACTGATGATGTGAGTCTTACCGGGCTAGCAGCCAGATAAGTATTCGCCTTCACCGTGGCATAAAAGTGAATTGGCGTTGGTTCAGGTCGTAACTAATGAGGCGCGGGCGCTTGTCGTGTGGTACTGTTATATGCATGCATTTGTACGTAAGCAGCTTAGTAATCAGCTTAATAAGCTGCGGGGATCTTATATCCCTCCAACCACGCCACACGCTTAATAGAACCAGAACCTTTTCATATTACA
>JAFEJD010001913.1:0-11650 GCA_018296065.1 Blastomyces percursus | reverse complement strand
AATAGTTAATAATGTAATTAAGTGATTTTTCTTAATTGTTGGATCTTGAGTGTTCATTATCCTTGATAGGGTGGGGAGCTGTTCCGCTCGCTTATCGATTACGTTAGTTAGTTAACTAAGTTAGTTAACTACTTTCCTCGGACTAATCGTATTGATTGTCACGTCCTTACACGGCTCTGCTTTGGTGGTATCTTCAATCCTCAGGATCGTCAGCTTGACGGCAAATCCCGCCAGCAGCACAAATCACGGCGCCCATCCGTCAGTTTAACCAAATTGCCATGCATGACTTGCAGTGGTTTGCCGCTCTCATTTGTCCGCTCGGATAGTTATTATGGAACTATTCCCTGTGGGTGGCACTGGAATATCCTTCCCCTGACACCGCCGTTACACTTGGGTCGCAGTAGTGGATATCCATGTGTCTTAGGGCCTGGGGAGATCCCTTGATCCCGGCTCTGACTGGCTTGGGGATGAGAAGGGAATGTGGGCTGGATGGGGAGACGGCGCGATAGCCAGAGGAGACCGGTGCCGGCTCATCTGTTTGATTCATGAAGAGCTGGTTGCATGAAGGTAGGATGGACAAGCACGCTCCTTATTCTCTGCAAGAATCCGGGCCTGACGACCGGCCTTTGACTATTGAGTGATCACCTACATATTAGATCAGAAATCAAACCGAGCTTTGTTGGAAATTCGCTTCGCGATCTCTGGTGATGAATCCCGTCATCATCATTAGTCCAATGGCGTCTCATGAAGTCCACCTTAGCCTAGCCTAGATGCTTCTATCCATTTACCACCTTGCAATCTCTGTTGCTTTTCACATGCCTGGACAGCTTCAGAGAAGCATGATGCCATACCAACTGACTAACTTGAAAGCCTCATATTACTTTAATACATACAGCTTTTTCCCGGACTTTCCTGCCGTTGCAAAGCCCTATGACGATTACATCCCTGGAGAATCTAGTTGGATAAAACATTCCGTGTTGGCACACCGATCTTTTACCTGAAAATATCCTGCAGCTGATTCAAAAAATGTTGACAATATGCTCTTTTGCTTCAACCTGTGTCCCAGGTGGAATTATGCGCCTGCTGCTTTGCCCATTGAGGCGAAGCGAACAGGTCCGCCTCTTGGATACCTATACTCCTGACTATCGATGAGGTTTGAAATATTTGCCCAATACCACCAGTTGGGACGCGCTGAGATACATGTAAAACCGGTGCCTAACAGTTGCCCAGTGAACCTGCACAGTTAAATTGCCAATGATGGCTTGCGTCAAAGCCTCTTATCCCAGAATAAACATCGCCAAGTCATTAGAGATCAGACGCTCATATCGGGAATAATAGTAAGTTCCCGCGTCTTATCATCCATCCTGCTGATGGGGCCTTTTGTGGGAACTTTTTCATTTCATTCATGCAAAACCATTATTGTGCATCGATCTCATGGCGCCCGCCGGGGGGGTCAAAAAATCTTTTCTTTTTTAACCGGTTGGCATGCAACAAAAAGCGGACGAAACCACTTGCAACGAAACACTGGGCTCAATATTTAGTCCGATTCCGTACCTGCGCGCAAGGACAGAATGAGTGCCGTACGGAGCCTACGTATGAAACTCAAATCAAGGCCTCTTCCTCGCCTTCATCTCCTCAATCCACTGCTTCGACTTGCCCGTCGGCACGATATTAATGTTAACCAACGAATCAACAATTTCCACTTTCCCGCCTGCCAAAATCTTCAGCAGCGGCATTTTCTTCCCAACCTTAATAAGCCCCCTAGCCGCCGTCTCCATAAAGCAGTCCACAGAATCAAGTTTGTATTCCTGCCGCGAATCCCACGGCAATGGGAATATATAACTCAGGTGATCGACAATGGTCTCGGTTTCAGCAAACGCTTTGACGAAATCAGACTGCGCGTCCATTGGATATAGGAAGACGCTGGGGAAGACGAGGGTGCTTTTGGTTGATAAGGGGTCTGGTGAGAGATGTATAGTAGCATCTTCAAGCTCAGGCGGTCGCTCTGAAGTCCGGATTTTAATTTCACGCGCGCGCAGTGCTGTGTTGAGAATTATATTCTTTTTGCGAGCTCGTTCCTCCTCGGCACGCCGCTTGGCGGCAATTTCCTCTAGGACGGATTTGCGCTCAGATATTTTGGCGGATATGGTTTGTAATGATTTATTGGATGGGTCGAGGGTTAGTCCCCGCGCGCATGTATCTTCTGCTTCAAGGATTTTGTCCAGGGCGAAAAGAGCGCAGGTGGATCGGTAGTAGGCCTTGAGATTTTTCGGGTTGAGTTTTAGCGCTGACGCACAGTCGAGCGTGGTTGATCTGTAGTTTTCTGTTTTTCTTGTCATTAGCCATCAGGACAAAAGCCACAGTTTGAAGTACTCCAACACTTTCTTACTTAATTCCAAATTACACAATGCGCGGTTCGAATAGCATGCCTCCGCAATCTCACGTTCCTTTATAAGATCGCCTTCAGGATCATCACTCTTCTCCCATTTATTCTCGCCCGTAAGCACCGCAATCGCCTTGGTATAAATTTCTTTTCCATCGCTCCATTTCTTCTCCCTCGTAACCTCGTTTCCTGACTCCCGAAGCCCCTGCGCCACTTCCGCCCGTGTCCCTTCATATTGCAAAGCCCGTATGGCCTCAATGCCAATGTTTTCCTCACCTGTGACAAAGGAGAGTTAAATGAAAACTAAAAAATTCTGCGAAAACGGTGGGTAAGGCCCTTTTGAGGAATCACAGGACACACGTACCTCCATCCGTTGCTTTCGAAAGATCGGTCATGAACAGCGGAGTCTTGTTCATCAAGTCAAGTATTTCTTCTGCTGTATGCGACTTGACCGAAGCCATGCCGGGAGGCAAGGCAGGGGTTGTTGAGTCAGTTGTAGAGGAGGCATTTTTCTTGATCCCGAAGGGCGTTTCGTTGAAAAGAGCCTGCCCGCCCGGCATAGGGCCGGTAGACTGTGTTTTGTTGAGATTAAGGCATTCATCGAAGTCATCGGGGAGTTGCTCTATGCGGACCATTGTGGCTGGAGAGTTGAAATTAGGGGAGGAGACTATATTATGAATTGAGTGTGTTTTCGCTTCATCCCCTCTCCTGCGCTTTTTCTTTTTGGTGAGAATGATGTAGTAATGCAAACACTGCAAACATCCCACCGCGGGACGCAAGCCCCTCCTCCAACATCTTCTTGGTGTATATCCACGTGATAGTTACGCATCCATGGCTTATAGAAGCGAGTGAATACCTGTAGGATAGTATAGTTGAACCATGAGACTCTACTCACCTCTATAACTAACCTCCAAAACAGACCAGACCTATAGCTGACAAGAAATCCAGCCTTGCAACATGCAATGTAGAACGCTTCCTACAGCTCCTCTCCCGACTTACCTCTCTAACATCCCCGAACGTCGAGGAAGAGGCCCCCTAGACCTTGTTAAGTCCCTTCAACAGGCACTATCAGGCTCCTGCCCCTCCACGCAAGGCGCCCAAGACCACCGGGCCCCATGGTGGACAGACTCAGTTAGAGCTGCGAGACGCAACTTCCACCAGGCGCGCAGACTTGGCCCCTGCATTGAAGAACAACAACTCTTCCGTAAAGAAATCAGGAAGGCCAAGAGGGCCTGGAACCGAAAGCAGATCGAAGAAGCCTTATCTATCCCAGAGGTATATCGGATTGTTAAATGGCACAAATACCAGCTCCAAGACCAAATCCCTCCACTAAAACGCCCAGACGGGACCCTAGAACAATCTCCCACGGGCAAATCAGCCCTGCCCCGCGATACCCTTCGAGCTAGGCAATTGGACGCAGACGACATTCCCCCTGATACGCCGGTCGTCCCAGGACGAGATATCCAATGGGCACCTATTACTAAAACTGAAGCCTTTAGCGCTACCTGGCAAACCCCTTGTACCTCCCCAGGCGCTGACGGAGTCCTGGCTGGATTTCTGAAAGCTGCCTGGCCGGCCCTAGGAGAACGCATCACATAACTCTTCCAAAACTGTATCGATCAAGGAATACACCCGCAAGCCTTTAAAAAGGCAGAGGTAGTTATTATACCAAAAGCAGGAAAGCGGGATCGTACCCTCCCAAAATCCTACCGCCCAATCGCGCTCCTCTCTTGCCTTGGCAAAGGACTCGAAGGTCTCCTTGCCAAACGACTCTCTTACCTCGCTATACGCTATCAGTTTCTAGGAAAAGACCAATATAGTGCAGTCCAGCGCCGCTCAGCAACGGATCTTACCACAGCGCTAGCCTGCGATGTACAAGAACTCTGGAATCAGAAAGGACTTGCCGGAATCATAACACTAGATGTTAAAGGCGCCTTCGACGGGGTCCTGCGAAACCGCCTAGTAACCCGACTTAGGGAGCAGGGCTGGCCCACCTGCGTTACCAATTGGGTCAAATCCTTCCTCCTCCAAAGATCCGCTAGAATCCGCCTAGACAACATCCAGTCAGACACCTTCCCTATTCTCTGCGGACTCCCACAGGGCTTTCCAGTCTCCCCTATCCTCTTCCTACTCTATCTTGAGGTTCTCCTCCGGCTCTCCGCGGGCCGCTTCGGATACGCCGACGACATAGAGATTCTAAAAAGCGGAAGAGACCTGGAAGAAGAAGGAGATAAACTACAAAACACTCTAAAGAGCACACTGGACTGGGGTATCGATAACGGTATTCGCTTTGACTCAGATAAAACAGAACTACAATATCCACATAGAAAAAGAAACTATACTGAACCTTCCCTACAAGTAGGAGATCGCACTATTACTCCAAATGATACTACCAGATGACTCGGGATCTTCTTCGACAGGACGCTACGATTTAGAGAGCACATCCGCCGGGCCTGCACTAAATCCAGAATAATTACTCAACATGTCAAATATCTTAACGGGGTCTCCTTTGGGATCCCAACCCTTCTACTTAGACAGGCAGTTCAAGTCTGCGTCTTCAGCTCCCTATTTTACGGGACAGAAGCATGGTTCTCTGAACACACGTCCAAAGAGTCAGTCAACAAGCTTCAGGTCGCCTTTAACTTAGTTGCGAGAGCGGTCCTCCCAGTATACAAAACAACCCCGATCCCAGTCCTCCTCCGGGAATCCGGTTGGGCCCCTGCTTCAGAGTGGCTCGAACGAATACATAACAGGCTTACAGTTAGGGTAGCCGCCACAGACCCGTCCACCCTCTCCGCAGGAGGTGGTTCACCTCCCGTTTTACATGGATCCGGAGAAGCCTCAAGATATCAACATGCTCTACGATAACCTCCCCACGGCCCTGGGAGCTCCCCTTAGAGGAAGACCGAACACGTAGGGCTCATGAAATTGGCGCAGTCGGACGGGAGAAAGGTCCCTCTTTCTTCAAGAACTGGCTAACAAGAATGTCTCCCCACTAGACATGGTAGTCTACTCAGACGGGTCAAAGAGCCCACTGGACGGGCCGGCGGAGGCTACTGCCTATACCTCAGACAAGACCCCTCTCTCTGTATTTGGTAAACTCCCACTAGGTTCCACCACGGAAGTATACGATGCAGAGGTCCTAGCCGCAGTGGCTGGCCTCCGAGCTGCAATACAACACCATTTCGCCACTTTCGCCAGACATATTATCATAGCCCTTGACAACGAAGAGACGGCTCTCAGATTACACTCCCTCCTCCCTACAGACACATCGGCTGCCGCATTCAAGGAATTCCAGGATCTCCGGGACTCTTGGACGAGTTCCCCCTCTAACACAGTTAGGCCTCGTCAGATACTCATCAGATGGTGCCCCGGCCACGCGGATATCGAAGGCAACGAAGCAGCAGATAGATTAGCAAAACAGGCTACACTCATGGACTACACCCTCCAAAAAATGACTATCGCCCGGACAAAGCTAGCCACTCGAGAGCTCTTCCGAACTGCCTTAGAGAAGTACTGGTCTTCCCTCCCAAAAAACCCATACCTCGGAGCTAACCAGGAAGGAGGATAATATGTAATATACAATATAGAAGGGCTCCGACCAACTAGAACCCGTCAAGCAGTAGATTAGTTACTGCGCTGGCGCGCCTGATACCCCTAGAGAGGTTCTGTGGCCGAGGCGCGTTAAATAATCAATAATAATAACAATTGGATGGTCCTCCTCTACCAGTATGGCGGAGGAGTGAGAGAGCTGTTTTGCCCCAGTAGCCTAACAGAAGACACGACAATATCGGAATGCACATTGGGGCAGACGCAGAGTTGCCGGAGCATACGAGAGAAGATGCACCAAGGGTATTGCGCCGACTACTTATAAGAAAGACACTGTGCTCAAAGTGCTAGGAGGCTGATCGCAACCGCAATTTCCACGGAGCGCGTGGACAAAGCGCCTCATATTGAGACAGTCATAGACGCAAGAAATCTCAACAGATGATCAGATACTACATGCACATACATGCTCCTATACCCCTATCCCTCGCTAGTACTATCCAAGGCCATCAACTCTCAACGCCTTAAGCTGTTGCTCAAGCCTCTCCACCCTCGCGCTCAACGCCCGTACCGCTAAATCCGCCCCCTTCACCACCCTGCGAATTTCTTCATGATACCTCCCCGCAATCTCCTCGATCTGCCTATCCTGTTCCCCCAACATCTTCTCCATTTCCTCAATTTGTTTATCCTGCTCCTCCAGCTCCCTCTCCAGCCGCTTCGTATGTCGTCCCCCCACCACGTTCACCCTATCAATTAGATCGTAGATGGGCGCGATCTGTTCTGTGCTGAGGTTTTCGGCCGCTGCGTGCTTGGCAATGTAGATTATTGAAGCAGCGAGGTCGTTGGCTACTGCGGCCTTCTATCATTTTTGGCAATGTTGTCGCCTGACACTAGCGAGGAGGATTGCAGAGCATTTGTGCCGCAAAACCAACAGATCAATCGGGCAGAGGAGCAGACTCATTGGCTGATTGCTCATGCTCGAGGGCTTGGAAACCGGGCCAATTATCTTGCTTTAGTGGGCATTCGCTCACTTGCCGCTGCCGCGTACGTTGCTTGTGGAGGTGTTGAGCAAGCGCTTGATTCTCAATTCGATACGTCTCCACCTCTAGAGCCAAAACTTCACCAGCACGGATAATTGGTTGTAGTAGAGCTTGATTCCCCTGGTAGAAGTAGTAGACTGCTGTTCGTAGCGATCCTAGGGAGGTTGGAGTCCTTGTTCGAACTGCGGTTGGTTTGAACGATTGAACGATTCGGGAGGTGTAATAGGCCTTCGCAAGCCTTGAAGCACTCTTTGGGGATTAAGAGGATAGATTCCAGTCGCTTTAAAGCCAGCGGCTAGAACTTTGATCTCTCAGCAAATCTAGGTGGCTCCCTCCCCCCGGACTTTGCAATATGTATACGTGAGCTAGCGACGAGCTCCATTCCGTCACTCAAGGAGGAATCCAGCCTAACCCACGCAGCCCCTGTCCCGGCTCTCAGGTGGCGTCGGCATTGCTTCGGTAGAACCTCCAGACGAAGCGGGCTTTTTCAATCGAACTTCAGCCTGGGCCTTTTCTCTCCGATATACTCGCTCTTCTCGCTTTTAACAGCCGGTACTGCAAGATAACACCCATCACCATCCTGGAGCTTGAATTGTGCCATGTACTGCCGGACACTTCTTCAGAGTCCGCCTCCCAAAGGAACTTGGTATATTTTCCGGAAGAAGAGAGGCTTCCATCCTGGGAAACGGCGGCTTCAGTTTTGTTGCCTGTTCACCAATTTACTGCCGCGTTCATTGACCGGATTGGGAATTTTGACTTGGTTCTCTGCCGGAATTCTAGCTGCGTAGCTGCATCACTCGGTTTTGGAGTGCACACAGACGACACCGAGCGACAAGATCCTAAAAGCTTTAAACAACTACACCGAAGGGACAATGCCCTGAAGGCGATGGTTGCTGTAGTATTCCATCAGATCCTATGATAAGAATAGCACCCCATGGACTGGTCTCGATGGCATTTGAATGTCACTCTCAGCGTATATGAGGTCGACTTTCTGACCAGCATCGGGATCGGGGTCAAGATCAGATTCAGCCTCGATTGAGGAGAGAATATATTGATCTTTGTGTCAGTTTAAGTCAATTCGCCACCTGATCATAATACATGAGTGAATCTTGTATTTTTTGTCATCAGTCTGGTTTTATGTTAGAGATTGTTCAGAACCACGACTCATAAAACAGATATTTTTGGGGTGTCTGGAGATAATAACTATAGATTCAATACTGTTGATGCATAGGCATAACTAACTTACTAGTATCATAGATGCAAGCTAAAGGGGTGGCATTTCAGAGTTGTGTAAGACAGTTGCAAGTGTAGCAAAACATCGCTCAATCTCAACAAAGCGATTGCTCAACTGAGTGTGCAACTCATAAAGCGCCTGTCGATCTTTGAGAAACAGTCAGCCCAATGTGAATGAAAGGTTCAGCGCTTAGAGTGGTCATGTGACCGTCTCATTGTGCGATACTGCGTAATTGTCTAGCAACAAGTCGCAACTTGAACCTCGTAGATAGCAAACTGGAAAGTGAGACAATATATCACCAGGTGAAGCAAAGCAATCATCCGTTTGGCCGGCTCTCTCAGGAGCGAAGGCCATATTTTCGATTGAGCAGGCTGCCCTTAAATCTTAACGACAAGACACAATTTTTTTTCGAGACCAGACCTGCACTTCTCGTTCATCTGTTAACAACCTCTGCTGCGAGACCTACCTATGAGGGCACCTGCATTCGATTAACGTACCTCGCCCACCAAGTATTAATCCAGTTTGCCGCCTCAGACTCGACCTCCTCCCAGCGACTCATCGTTGAAAAAGTGTGGAGGAATGGCGTTTCCCCCTCTTCATATCGTCGAACCGGAAAGGGCCCATTCATATACTGTCATCCTGTTGCATGGACGTGCTAGCGATGGGGCTGAGTTTGCTGAAGACCTGTTTGACTCAAAGACCTCTGAGGGCAAGAATCTCAAAGCCCATTTTCCCGGCTGTCGCTGGGTATTCCCGACATCCCGAGATCGGTGGAGTTCTGTGTTTAAAGAGGACTTGACCGCTTGGTTTGATGCATATTCTCTGTCAAATCCTTGTGAGCAGCAAGATCTTCAGGTGGATGACTTAAAAGAATCTATATCATTCATCTTGGACATTCTCAGAAGAGAAATTGATCTTCTTGGAGGAAAATCTGAAAAAGTTGTTCTTGGTGGCATTAGTCAAGGCATGGCAACAGGTCTATGGACCTTACTGTGCTCACCAGGACGAGTCAAGGGGAAAATTGGGGGCTTCTTTGGAATGTGCGGGTGGCTTCCATTCGCGAACAAGATACAAGATTTGCAATCTCCAAAGGTCGATACAGCAGGAAAGCTGGAAATCATGATAATCAAGTCTCTCCCAGATATACTTGGATACAAAGAACCTCTGGCTAGCCCTGCGGAGACTGAAACTATGCTTACTACGCCTGTCCTACTCCTGCACGGAACTGATGATGCGTGGATAGATGTTGAATTGGGACGGCAGGCACATAGAAATCTCAAGGAGTTGGGAATGCAGGCTAATTGGGAGGAGTATTCTGGGGCAGAGAATGAGGGGCATTGGGTGAAGGAACCAGAAGGTGTTGATACAATTGTCAAATTTCTGGGAGCTGTTTGGGGGGTATTGAAGTAAACTGATATCTCAAATGTAGTCCACAGAAATGACAAGTGCTACATCAACTCATTCTAGATGTCCTGCTTGAGCCACCTATCTTACATATAGAGAACATGGAGGACTACATAAACACCTAAAAGCATTGAGGTACTGTAGTTTTTGTTTCCGTCCCCTCCATCAGCCCAGCTATGAACAGGATGCTTATATGTTGGTATGCCACACTGAACCAACTCAGTTTATTTCTTCTCTCTTCAGTTTCCCAGACTCGTCAGAGTGGGAGAAAAGTACTAGTACACATTCCACTAAGAGGCGGCTGGTTAATTGATAGTAATGTCGAGGACCTTTCCGTCTTGCAAGCCCCCTGGGAATGAAAGTGCCACGAGAGTGGCGGAAGGCCGCCTGTAACTTAATGGCCATCCCTAACGCCCAACCTCCCCAGATCCCCCCAGCCCCATGGCGGTATGAAGAAGTTCACTGACTCTCCCTGCCGTGGTCAAGTCTCAACTATCAAAATTTTTTTGGCAAACCATTTCTACTGCGGTTGAAACTGCCCTCGAGGGCATCAAAAGGCTATACTTCCAATCCAATATCTATTGCCCGAGCTCATGCATCGCACTGATACAAGATCCCATTGCATCTTTGACATTCCTGACTTAGGCAACAATGGCTCTGGCCAAAGTGTTGCTGCAATCTTCAACTTCTTTGAGAAGGACGTGATCTCAATCACAATTCCCAAATCCAGTGACTGGGCCTACTGGTTGCATTGGCATAGTACCAAAGAACAACAACATACAGTCCCACCTTGCGGGACCATCAAGTGCATCAGCAGTGGCCTCACTGTGTCGGATAGTTATCCCACAATTGCCAGGGGGGGTATCATAGATTTCATTGAAGGATCGGACACAGACCTTGATGCATTTCCCAAGGGCCGCATCAGTTGGGCTTGTTTACCCGGACGACATGAAGAACAGGACACAGTGGTCAAACTACGCTCCAACACAGCACTCCATCGGAACACCTGCAGCGCCTATCTGGATTGAACTATTTTCCCCTCTCTCAACTCTACACCACTCTGGCTCCGGGCACTATTTGCCATGCTGAAGCATGCTAGCCGCAGCAAGCGCCTTTACCAGTGGCTTCTGAACTTGATGCTTGCTGTCCAGATTCGCGCGATATTCATCGAGCATGGGGTCTGGATCGATCATGGGCGAATTCTCTTTGGGGATCCATGGCGATTATTCTACGCCTACACACTCATGGGGCCTTCTCACCCTCCGGATTGGGCTGTGAGATTGGAATTCAGATCCCGATACTAGGTGGCGGTTGTCTCGCAGAGAAGTTGTTACTGGGTTGGCAAGTTGTTTCTGGGTATGAAATGAAGGTATCCAGAATATACCCCATCTGACACCAGCAATTAGTATTTGTTTCCATGTGGTTTTCTGTAAGCACCTGAGACAGTAGTTGGCAGCTGTGGAGCAGCTAAGTTCTTTCTTTAGTGCTGTGAAGTTCTGTGGTTGATTATTTTTGTTCTTCAGGGGTGCGGCTGCTTTCCTTTCTATGCAATGGAAGCTAATATGCAGAATATGAGATTATGAACCCTCTATCAAGGTACATCCCTAAAGAATGAGGGTGACAGTCTGATGCCACAGATGAAAGCCAGGGTGCCCTGGGCCTGCTATAGATATGGTGTCAGTGTGGATATCAGGAGTTCTGAGTTGTGTCAATGTTACAGAAGGCTAGTAGGTCCCGTCAGCCAAGTCAGGCCATTGTTGTTGTATCTTGTATCAAGAGATTCAGAACACCAGGAATGCTACAAGGACTGGCCGGCATAGGATGCCAAACTAATGATATCCCACTGCATGAGGATATGTGTAAGGGTGAATAGAGATAGTGTGAAGAGTGATATAAATAGCGTAATAGTAGATAATAGTAAAGGTAATAGCTAATCGCTGAGAAGAGAAAGAGGAAGGAAGAGACAGAGCAAGTAGCAAGAAGAGATACATATATATATATACAGGAGAATAGAGTACCATGGTAAGCGTATGAGTGCATTAC
>JAFEJD010001912.1:0-13866 GCA_018296065.1 Blastomyces percursus | reverse complement strand
CCCCGCTTTTATCTCTGCGCTTTTGGGTGCTTAATAATGAATCTGACCAGTCATGAAACCCGTACGACCTTAATCCAACGTAAGCAAGGAAACTCTCCCAACTGGCTGTTCTTGATCCTCCGAATTCGCTCGTTCGATCAATCGGGGTGCCCCTAATTTCCTTATATAATCCAACAGAAGGTTCCGAAAGCCAATCGGATTAAGATAGGCCCGGGTACCGGCGGCGCTTATTTGGACCCCCGAGAACGCTCCAAGAACCAACTTCAACACCACGAACAGCTCATCCTCCCCTTCGTTTCCAGCTTCAAACCCGTCTCAAAACCTGCAGAACTTTCATTAGAACCGACCGCCGAACTGAAAATGAAATATGCCGCCTTCTCCCAGTGAATTAATCGGTGCCGCTGGATGTCGCTATATATTCAAACAGCTGATTCAAGACAGAGCGCGCCTTGGTCGCGTCTAGTTAGCAACGTGAGCTTAACTTTCCCGCTCCACACCAACCCACCTCCTTTATCTGACAGAGTTCCAGGTCTGGAGAAGACAAGTTCATCTTGAAGGATGTTCCAAACGCAATCCTTTCGAGCTTCAATGACGACATATATCCGCGCCTTCGGGACACCCGATCCCCTTATCTTCGCCTACCGCACGATACTATTCCAGGGCAGCCCACACTTGTGTATAGGTACATGGACGATGACCTTTTGAGCCTTGTTCGGAAACAAATACCTATTCATGTCCGGAAGCAGATTCTAAAAGCGAGCTTGAAAGGGATTGCAGAGCTCCACAGCCATGACATTGTCCACCTGGGTAAATCCAGATATCGTCCGCTCTATGCTCTCCATGAGCTAATTCCTTTTAGATATCAAACCTGACAATGTCATGGTTAACTACCATGGTGGTACAGGATCAGACATGGTAGTTAAGCAAGCTCAGCTTATAGACCTTGAGAATGCAGCCTATCTACCAAAAGGGAGGTGCATTAAAGGAATGCTGGCTGGCAATGACAGCTGGCGTAGTCCAGAGGGCCACTTCAAGGGCAAGCTTAACAAGCCTACTGACATCTACTCCTTTGCAGCAGTGGTAAGTGTCATCTTCATCCTCCCTTCTTCAGCTTCCTGAGGTGATGCTCTTGGCTAACTCATCCTACAGTGCATATACGCTATGCTTGGTCAAGTAATTTTCGCGGCTGATGAAGACCTACGGTATCACGAATCACAGGGGGCGTTCCCCCATGTCATTCGCCTCCAACGCCAGGTTTCTTTCTTCGGGGACCGTGACGGATTGAACGGCCTCATGGACCATGTCGGAGACGAAGAAATCAATTGCCAAGTCCTGGGATATCTTTGGGATGACCGCGCGGCGGATTATCACACTTATAGGCCATTCTCTGAGTGGCCGAATGTCACCGACGATGAGTTCAAGGATTTGATCAGCCGGATGGCGAATTTGGATCCCAAAAGGAGGGTCACGGCGTCCGAAGCGCTGGAGCACCCTTGGTTTGTTGGATGTGAAATCGACTGATAAGCCGCTGGCAAATCTGTTGTCAATCCCACTTTTTTGGATGATGGTTTATGGTCCGTCGTTAGTCCACCGCAGTTTCTAGGATTAGAACTGCGCTCATAGCTAAAGGGTAATACGTTGGCGAGGGTTTTGAATATCCCCACATTATTCGAGCAATGTAACCAAATCAGTCTCCAGCATGTAGTCATTGTCAGCAATCAACTGTTGCTTGCCGCTTTTCGTGGTCAAGGATCACCGGGGAAACGTTCATCCGCGCCGCCCGAATTCGGCGCATCAAAAAGTTCGGCGAGCAACAATAATCAACGACCAGTTGACAACGACATCCAACTTCACATTCCCGTTCATACACATCTACGAGGGAACGCCGCCTCTAACCTAATCGTTCGCCCTCGTTCCAGAAACTGTTGAGATTTGAACCGAACGACGAACAACCATGTCCGCCCCCCGCTGCACCGAGCGCAGGCATGCAGACCCCAAAAAGGTAATCGTGCTATTCTTCACTTGGGCTAAGGCACAGGGTTATTCCCGAGGGGAGCCACAGGGCGGCCTTTCCATATCAGCAACCTATTCTGGTTTCCTAACCGTGAGTCAATCCAAGGCATTATATTTATCCGCTCATCATCTTGGTAGCGCCAACCTGCGACCACAGGCCCAATCGACGCTGCGGAGGCTTAAGGTTTGGTTCAACTTATGAAAGAACAAAATAAGCAAGAGCAAGAAATAGGTAGAAAAAGGACATCTAATTTGCAGTAAATAGGCCAGGACAACAGAATGTAAGGTGAAGCCATGGATGTGGTCTCTGCCTTGAGCGTGTGGTAGAACTCCTGCCACCTCCATTTTTCCATTTTCAAAGCCTCCCTCTTTCTACCATCAATCTCCAATTTCCATCTTTCATCGGCCAGGGTGATCAAGTTGCCCAGCCAGTGCAATTTATAACGGGGAATAACATCCGCCATTGCCACCATAAAATCATACATTGTCTCGACTACGCCTTTCGAAAGTCTGTGGAAGCGTTTTCCACGGCGGCCAAGTACCATTGTAAATCCCTCCAGAGACGGCTTGAAAGGTTGTAGGGCATTGGCAGAAGCAACTGTTTTGACGCCAACCCTGCTTGCGGTCCAGGTCCGTCACAACGACCAGGGGAATCAGGTGTCTTAGGGCAGGATCTTTCCTGGGATAGTCTATGTCCACTGGAATCAGGTGTCTTGGGGCAGGATCTTTCCTGGGATAGTCTATGTCCACTGGAATCAGGTGTCTTGGGGTAGAGTCTGTCTTGGGACAGTCTACAACCAGGGGAATCAGGTATCTTAGGGCAGGGTCTGTCCTGGGACAGTCTATGTCCACGGGAATCAAGTGTCTTGGAGCAGAGTCTGTCTTGGGGTAATCTACGCCCAGGGGAACTCTCTCAGGGCAGTCCTGGATCCAATTCTGTCTGATAGCCTTGAAAGGGAGATTAAGAGGAATTCATGCTCTTTCTAACATTATGATAACTTCATGTGGTATGCCCATTCTTCAGAGTTCCTCAAACGTGGCATGCCTGTCTCTTTCAGTGACCTGGATGATTGTCTGAATGTTGCCTCTTTCCTGTCCTTACATCAAACGATGATATGTATAGCTTAAGAACGGGCAACGATATTCCTCCTGAGGTAAAGTGTTCAGAAACAAACGAATATTTGACTCTTGAAGCAGAATTGCCAGCCGGATTTAAGCCATGGGAGATGGAAGAGGTTACTTCTGGTGCCCTCATTTCTCGGCCCATTGCCGTTCCATAAATGGCTCGCATCGACAAGGGTGACCGACTGAGTGAATGATCTCTAATTAGGTTTGGACGACCGCGCGGCCGCAATCCATTTCAGTTCGCAATTTAGCCTGAAAATTTGCTGTCAGGGTCGTACGGAGGTGAATGCTAGAGGGAGAATGCTAGGGCGAGAAACCTAGGGGGAAATACTAGGAGGGGTGAATTCTAGGAGGATAATAATAAAGCAAGAATACTAGAAAGGAGAATGCTAGAAGGGAGAACTAGAAGAAGAGAATGCTAGAGAAAAAAATGCTTGGTGCGATATATATCTTTAAATCTATCAAGTACGTCAGGGACCTATTTCCCTAAGTCAGCCCAATAGGCTGCTTCCCCGTAGCTGTGCCGCATACCTGGTGAAACTGCCTCTTTCGGCTTGCGTCCATTGGGTCCATGACACTCCTGTGTCTCTTGGTTCATCGCATGTTGGTCCAGTTCTGTAGCTCTCGAGCGCTTTTCTGACTTCGGGTAGTTTTCTGAC
The DNA here is from genome assembly GCA_018296065.1 of Blastomyces percursus. Classification (NCBI taxonomy): domain Eukaryota; kingdom Fungi; phylum Ascomycota; class Eurotiomycetes; order Onygenales; family Ajellomycetaceae; genus Blastomyces; species Blastomyces percursus. The sequence continues at coordinate 10,069 of JAFEJD010001912.1, read as the reverse complement.
GTTATTTGCTTTGCGGGAGGATAATGTCTGTTCTATTATTGGTCAGCAGAGGTCTTCTGAAGATAGATAAGCACCGTAGCATCATACAAGACTTTTTTCTGAAGGTGGGAAGCCTTCAGTCAACTGTTGGTCCACCATGAACTTTGTGGTAAAAAATCTAACCACATCACATCATCACCCATGTGATCAGCAATGACAAGATAGACATCACTGCCACACTTAATATTATATTCCCATAGCTTTTTGACCAGGGTCTTCTTTAAGCGGCATCGACTGGATCGACGTGGCTTTGTAACTCTGGAAATCTTTTGTGATGGCATCTCTGGGGTACTGTAATATTCTGAGGCAATGAAGATTAGTGGTTGAGCTGGATCACAGGAATATAGCAGGTGCCTGAATTTAAACCATAGGAGAGACCACTTCTAGCACCCTCTTTTCGTGGCCCACTGGGTGCCAAAAATGACTTGCAACGACGACAAAAGTGGTTGACTGGGGTATGATCTTTACTTGGGTTTTCCGGCTCTTTCGAAGACCACCAAAATGGCTCCTTTTCAGCTTATTCATTCTTGATTTTCCGGCTTCTAAAACCATACAGTACGGCTTTGTGACTGCTTCATCCGGGGCTGGTGGGCCCTGCAAATATAAGTCCTTTGATGGATCATTCTGGAGCAATTAAATAGGTCTCATTGGGACCTGTTGAGAATATCGGTAATTCGGCAAAACCCCATCCGAGATTGGGGCGATATTTTACCCACTGTTGAAGCAAGTGATAGTGTGTTCATTGTTGTTATTATTCTATTCAGCAGAGGTGGGATCCCAATATATATACATACATACAGACGTACAAGTTTCAGATCTCTTACACGTGTTTCAACCACCGTGATACTCAACAGCAACAAACCTGAAATCCCATGCGGGGTCAGCATCCCTAGGGAAGTAGGCCCCTTGGGGGAGTAAGATCCTTGAGGAGTGCCAGAATTCTGAGTGGAAAGGCCACAGAAACAAATGCCCGTGGGGAATGTCATATTTTTAAGTGAAGGGCCACTGATGAGGTGACAAGTCGCTTTGCCGCGGTGCTTGTATGCTTGGGCCACGGTCTGCGATCTGAAACCCTGGCCCACACCATCTTGATTCGCAATTGAATTCGGCCACGCGATCGCATTCATTGCCACACTTTGCAATCCAAATCCGTGGCCTCACCATTTTGACTCACTCAGCTATGCGATGCAATCAAAGAGGACATGAAAACCAAGAAAAAACAACCAAAATCGCAGGAATGCATAAATGCGAACTCCACCTACACCAAGAAACAACCAAGCCCTATCTATGGCTGGTTGAAAGTCGCACGGGGAAATTGCACTAGACTGTAATTTGCCATCAAGGAGCGGCAAACGCTAGCGCGATTCAAAAAGTAAAAATTACCTCTTTTCAGAGTAGATCTGCAAAGACGACAGCGTCAGTTTGCGGAGAAGGTAGAGAAATAATATGAAAAGACTACTGATATATTTGTTTTCTGTGTGAGAGAGTTGAAAACTTCACAGTTGAAGAGATTGTATGACTTAGATATAATGTTAATATAATGTGAGGAGGATTTAGATGTAATAGAACAAATTTTTCATTCGCACAAGGCTTGATGGTTTGACAAAGGATTGATTCATTTCCTCATGCACCAGGGAGTAGAATGCCATGTACAGTTACAATGTGATTATAGAATTGTATTTTGGAAACCAAAGGCATCCTGCAATCAGGGTAGTGACACTCTACTTGCTTTGAAAAGTCTCTGTTTGCCAGATGCACATCGTCAATGTGATCCTTTAAGGCATACTTGCTGCTGAAGGTGTATTGCCGTGCTGCTGGGTGATAATCCAGGTTGCCTAAACAGTCAGGGCACTGCAGACCTGTCGGGCTCTGGGTTGGAAAGCTGGCTGGGAAGGGCTTATCCCGTGCCAGCTCTGTGGGGACGATCTCGGACGCCAGGTGCTTAGGTATGTGGAGATGATGGAGAGCAAGACGAAGTTCCAGGGATCGAATACGATCCTCGAGTAACTGCGAATCAGAGACTGTGCTCGCATCCGCTCTGGAAGGACCAGAGATGTATTTGGAACAAAGCTGGTATCCTGGCCGTGATAATTTTTCTCGATGATATCGTTTCCGACATTTCCAAAGAAGTCACGATATGCCTTGTTAAAGACTCCCTTTTGCAATTTCTTCCGTCTGGATCGAATTTGCAGGCCCAGCCTACGGTACTGGTGACCTTCAACTGTGTCTCGTGCCTTCTTTAACTGCCCATACTGTGCAATGAGATCATTTCGAAGACATCGGTGTCCCTGCTTTAATTCCACCAGCTTCATATCTTTCTCAAACATTTTCTTCTGATCATCATTTAGCGGAGGGGTCACGGGTAAGACTTGAATGGCAGGAGAGTTTGATCAGAGCATCTTTGGCTGCTGTTTCAAGGAACACTGACTGTGTATCCATATCCACACGTTGGTTGACATATTCTCGGAAGATATGACTCCCTGCATGACCCATCATATGATTACTCCGATGTTCGGTTGTATTCCCTGCAGACACATGTCAGAGACTTACTCTACTATCCTCTAGCTGCTGGGGTGAACTAACCATCGAAGCGCGCTGCAGCTCCCTTTCTGTACTTGTATGCTGAACCCGGATCCTCAAGGCCCGCGTCTATACATAACTTCTTCTCGTCCTCTCCAAATTGGACAGCCGTCAGAGCCCTTGTTGGATGAGTAGTCCAGTTTCCATGTGCGTCACGGACTCCAGGTCGGAACACAGGCACGTTCCTCATGGAAGTTTTAAAATGGATCGGGGTGCTTTTCCTGTGTGCTGGCACTTTCGTATGACGCCAGATATCTCGAGGCTCCTTGATATGCTCACTACTGAAGGCCTGGTCCATAAATGCAAACTCTATTATATCCTGAATGACACAGAATGCTAGGTTATCGTTTCGTTCAGTGTATGTAAAGATTGGACTGGAGATAAAGATCAGTTCTAAATTCAAAAGATGAGTCTGGTAGAACTTACGCCTTGCCCTTGTTCCGCTTGCCTTTGTTGAGTCGATGTGTGACCCTCATAAGAAGAACCTGAGAGGATGGGTAGTCGGGGTCTGTAACCATGAAGAGTTCAATATCTACCCAGAGAAGGGCATCGTTTGCCCTGCAGTATCCTGAGCTTTCAAGAAGGGTGTCTGGGCGCGCAGCTGTTGCTGTCATCATCTTCCGTATTGTTCCATGCTGGCTTCGCTGTCTTTGTGTTGGAAAGAACACCATGGATAGGGCTGCAGCATGGTGTAAAAGATAGAGAAGAGCATCTACATTACAAGGTGGCTGTGACTTAACTAGCTCACAGAGGCCATACTCGATTTTGATTATTGTACAGATGAGCTGCGGGAACAGTGAGATATGCCTATTGAATTCACAGCACAGGTAGACATACCTCCTTTGTCTTGCACTTTATATTATAGGGAAAGTCTTTGTTCATCTCATAGCAATAATATATCCTCCAGAAGCGAACCAGCACAAGGAAGCCTGATAGAGATTCCACATTATGCTCGTCAAGGTACCAGCGTAGAAAGGCCTCAACAACATTCATCGTCAAATTCTCCATCCAGTAGCGTGGAATGGGTGGATCGAGCTCTTCCTCAACGAATCTGAATGAATAAGTGAATGATTAGGAGGATAAGACAGTCATGTAAACTTACCTTTTACTTTATAGCAGTTTCCCACCCGTCGCATGCTAACTTTTGTCGAATCCTCAAGATCTGGCTTGATATCTCGTGGCGGACCGTGGACAATCTTCATATAATGGCCCTTACATTTTTCGAATCGAAAGGAACACAGGTTTGAAAAGCAATTAATGTATATCCCATCTGGGATACACATTCGGGGGCATAGTGGTATATATACCCAGCCATGGTGGATTTGATTTGGCCGCCGCGCAGGGCTGTCTGGTTGAGTCTGGATAGAAGCGCTGGTATCAGTAATTTAGTAAAAGCAGCCTCTTGGCGGCTGAACACCAGGAAAAGCAGCGAGCCCGCGGAATGGAGGGCCACATAAAATCTACCAAGGCCACAACCAGTGCAATCAAATTAGGCGTCACCCAGTGTCATAATAAATGCCCAGTATTACAACTTCAGTTACTACAGTGATATTGTAAGGTGCCTTTCAATGGGTATAGTACAAGTACCCGGTGTACCAAGGTGATAATCCAGCGGTCATTGTAATTAAATACAATGGGGTAATAATTTTGTGCAGCGTTTGTGCTTCCCCATCGCCCAGGTCATGGACCGACCGACAGTTTTTGTGTTTTTGTGGTTTTTTTTTTTTTCTGGGGTGTTCTTAAAATTTTTGGGCTTTTTTTTCGTGTTTTTCCTCCTCATCAGGAACGCACACAACGGACTCGGCAACTAGGAGCTTATTAGCGTTCGTGTTGGCCCAGGCTCATCGCTCAGTGGTCGAAGAGGTGGCGTTTCTCATTTCTCATCCATGGGACAGTTCAGGGGCTAGCCGCGACCGTCTGGGGCTACCCCAAAACTAACTGTTAGAAAAATGAGCTCGAATGATAAATAACGGGTGATGGTTCTCCATGCATGGCATAAGAGAGTCGATGAAACAAGTCTCGAGTACGTCAACTGCAGCCCTTTTTCAGCCGAGTCCTCTCGTACCTAATACTTTCGCTCTTCTTCCTCCCGTCCCTAGGGGCAGGCTTGTTACGCCAGTGGTCTTTGTTTGAGGAGCACGATTCTTATTCCGTGCAAATAAAACATGCAACATTGCTGAAGACGGATCCACGAACTGCAGTGGTTCCAGCGGACAACACCTGAGTGACAGAAATAGCAGAAGGGTGAGGCTCAAACTCTCCTGGCGCAATGATATTATGATAGTTAGGAGCTCCAAGCAGCTTAGTCGATGCTCCATTTGTGTTCATGTCGCGGAGTAGTCCATACGCCGTACGCAGCGTACATGCACCCAGAAAAGAAGCTCTGATGCATGGCACTGTTCCTGCAGATGGATGCGCCCACTCTGGGGCTAAAGAAAGAACAAGAAAAAGAAAAAGGAATTTCCTTAGGGCGTGTCTCTTCCACGTTGGATGGCGTACCGTACCGTTACTTAGCGTAGGGGGTGTCAGCGACTGTAAAACTGCACCACCAATAATCACTGTCAGTATCGGATGGTATTCTGGTTGCTCTGCCCTGTAATCTGTTATTCTGACAGTCCACCCACCCAGCGTCATGGACCTGGTACCGAGGCACAATATCCATGGATGTCCGTCCCGTCCAGATGTCACCTACCTAATTGGCTGTAATGTTCGAGGTTTTGCTGTGTATGGTCATGCCAGGTACCGTACAGTAGTCGACTGCGAGACGGAGTAATCCGTACTCGTAACCCATACCATACCCATCCATACTCATACCCATACTTGTACCTGCAATTCTACGACAGCTAACACACTAAGCAACCGCTCATCATTCCCATCCTCACTCACCCTTCGCTCTGCCTCCGCCTTCCTCCACTTATTCTTTTCTTCTTCGTCTGTCTTTCTTCTTCTCCCTTTCCAACCTCATCGTCCAGCTCGCTCTTTTTCCCGCTTCTTCAGTGGACGACATCATCCCCTAATTCTTTTCTTTTTTTTTTTTTCTAATTCAATTCACTCGTTTTCTTGTTTCTTGCCTCCAGACTTGCTCCGGCTTCCGTTTACATAACCCCCCCTTTTTTTTTCTTCGCGTCACTCACTTCGCATTCACTCCCGTGGACAACACCATTCTGGAGCCAGCCACAGCTACAATCCTTTCGCGGAATATACCAGAGATAACAGACAAGCGAAAGGAAGAGGAGGATATATCAGCGTCATCATGTCCGGTTAGCTCGTGGGGTGTTGTTATTCTCGTCAATTCGATTTCCCCGAGTCAACATCAAATCGGTCTCGAAAAGCTTTCGTCCCTCATCTTACTTGTTTTGCTTTGTTGGATGAGAGAAAATAACGTCGCAACTCCATCTGGAATTTCGCAAATACCGAAGACGCTCGCTTGAGCTCTAATCCTACACATATATTTTCACCATGGCTGGCAATTGCATTTCCCTAAAGGGTTCGAAGGCCTGTCCCGCCTTCTCCAATGCTGCCGTCTTAAAGAGCCCTGAAAATTTGGACAAATTGTGTGGTTTTATTCTACCCTCATAGAACCCGTCAATAGTGGTTTATCATATGCTGATCTACTGAACCTTTTGCAGTTCTTTTCTCTCATTCGTTTCCAATACCCAAGAGTTCGATGAGCGCCTGTTCTCATACGCTGATAGCGACTATGTCAAAATGAAGTATGCTTTTTAATTGGACCCAACCAATCGCTTGGAGTTAGCTATGTTGTGCTAATCATATGTTCCACTACTCTACTTGCGACAACAGATACCAGCAAGTTATTGGTTGTTCCGATATCAACCTTAGCGATACCTCTCCGCTCTATGCCAGATATACACTCAGCGTAATTTGTAATGGAATTGTTCAGAGCTCAGCAGCGTGTGGAAACTCACCACCTCTCTGTGCAGAGTCCTGTGTTAGTCCCCAATATTCGCAGTACATTTTCGAATGTATGGACATACGTTAATAATTTTTGCGACAGGCACAATATGCTACTAGTGAACAGCTAATAGTTGTCAACCCCGAGCTCTGCGGAACTCCGAGAGATGGATACATGGATCAGATCAGGGCTGATTTTACGGTCTGTTCGAATCCGAAGGAAGCGTTAACCGATACTTGCATCTCTGGCGACGAAAATGAGCCAAGCGAATGCGGTTTTGCTCAAAACCTATTAGGCCTCTGTACCTTTTGCAAAGGAAGCACCACCAACTCAACAGACTCTTGTTGTCTCGCCGCAGATGTCGAGAATCGCTGCGAAGGACTCACTCTTCCATCCGTCGGGCCCCTCCCTCCACTTTTTCCCTCCCCAACATCCTCACCACATCCGTCGGATCCAGCAGCCGTGTCGGGTAATGGGCTTTCTGGTGGTCAAATTGCTGGGGCCGTTGTGGGATCCGTTGCAGGATTCGCTATATTGGCTGCTCTTGGAGCCCTGCTCTTTATATGTTTGAGACGAAGGCGCGAGCAAACTCGGACACCCGTCCTGAACCAACCCTCACCACCGCGAAGTAGTAGGACACCAATGCAATATGCCCCTGGAAGTCGAAATAGTGCATATGAGGTCCTCCCAGGCAGTCGTGTGGCCAGGATGTCGGCACTGCAAGCAAGCAGCCAGGATGGATCTCCACCCCGTGCTGGGGGAATTGCAGCAGTAGCCCCTAGCCTTACCAAGTATCACGATTCATCCGATTCTGACGCATACGGGGAGAGCCCGGCACGGTCTAGGCGCGGTCCACCTGTTACGGGTAAGAGAAATGGGTCTCTTTCAAGTGCATCTGTACTAGCGGGCAACAGTGAAACGGCTTCGCCAAGATCGGGGAGTGGTGGTCATTATTCCTCGCCGGAAGGGATGGCCAGCGGCCAATCTGAGCAACTACCCTACTTCAGAGATTACTATTCTCAGGATGATATCCACCCGAATGATAAGGTTGCCGTGCTGTGGGCGTATCAACCTCGCGCAGGTGATGAGTTTGAGCTGGATAGGGGTGACATGCTGAAGGTAGTGGGAATATGGGATGATGGATGGGCAACTGGTGTTAGGCTAAACGAAAGGCCTGAGGATTATGAAATAAGCCACAACCCACAGCGTGATAGCGGCGTTTCTAACGGCTCAAGTAGAAGAGGATCGTCTCCTCCACCAACAGGTGAAATCAAGGCATTCCCGGTACGTTCCATCGTTGATATATCGTTTTTCGAACTATAAAACTGACCAGTTACGACAGCTTGTGTGTGTCTGCCTACCTGAGCATTGGAGGAAAACTATCGACGGTGATGTCTCAGCCGAGACTCACAACGATGCTTAACCTTTAGCCGCCCCCATCTTTTCTGGTGACATCACCCTGTCTCACGGTCCTCATTCATGTCTTGACGATTGCGCCTTATTCCATTTCTCTTCCACCTTTTTTGCTTTCTACTTTGTTCGGCGTTTATTCAGAGGGCTGTTGAAATTGGTTCTCTAGTTACACCATTGCGGGAATTGTGTCAACATCGCAATGGGCAGTATACACATATATCTTACGCGTCTCCGTTCCGTTACATTCTAACGTACCCGGCCCTAAATAGAAGACCCCATGCTGCTGCGCTGCCTGTTTCCCAATGCCAAGGGCCCCTTTACTTCGTCTCCTTCATGATTTACCACAACATCTTTGTTTATATATGTCTGCAAGACGTTTTATATCCCCGGGCTGCAAGCTCTTCCATTGCCTTTTTTCTTCCTTTCTCATTTTTCTCCCTCTGATCGTATCCATCTGAGTTTTATTTTAGTGTTTACTCCCCAATTTTTCTTCCACACGCTCTTTTGTTCGAACTCGAGTATACAATATACCTTTTCCCAATATTTCCACCTCCTTCTACCCAGCGTTTGCTCCTTAATACTATCACAGCTATTGTGGTGGTGGTAAAACCTGCGAGCTGAGTTGTGTTGTGTGTACCTTATTACTTTGATCGGTTTTGCTCTTCGTTTCCTTATTCGTCCCGCGTCGTCCTATTTACTCTCCTTTATTGTAAGGAAAACTTGTCCCCAGTTGGCTTACGTTTTCCCCAGCTACCGCTTGTTCTACTTATTCTTTTTTCTATTTTATCTTTCTAACTTTACCTAGAGTAGATGTTGTTTATATACCCCCTGCATTTTATTGAGTGACAGATATAAAAGAGAATTTCTTTCCTCGCCTTCTTTTTCTCTTTTGCTTCGTCCATTATAATGACCTGTGATAGATTTCACATTTGACCTCCCTCTCCCATTTACCTGCTCTATTCTTCTGCTAACATTCTGCGCTCCCCTCACTGTTTTCTTTAACAGAGAGGTAGTAGTCCTATCGTTGTGGCTAGAGCGCTTAATTAAAAGAAACAGTTAGATAGGCCTTGTTACATGCCCTATTGCGGTATTTGAATAAGGATATTATATGTGAATGTTGAGTTTTCATGTTAATTTAGGAGGGAGGAGTTTGGGCTGTCTAAATGTGAGCTTTCTCTCTTTTTCTCTTTCCCGATATTGGCTATATACTCTTCCCAAGTTGTTTGTTGTTTTTGTGGATGGGATTGATTCATATGCCTCCTAATTGAAATTCCCCCTTCTTTTCCCAGCGTACAATCACGTAACGTAATCACTGAGCGAACGGATAATATGGGCTAGCGGATAACTTTCCATCTTGTCTGTGAAGAACAGATGCCTTCAAGTTTCCAATTAAGAAGAAAATTTAGTTAATTATATTATAAACTATTTCCTGTGCTCTGAGAGTATGTACGGGCAGTGGGCCCAATAATTCTACATACACTACATCTTGATGCTGCGCGCTTTCGTGGCTGAGAGTCAGAAGCCTCACCCACCTCTTCTTCCAGTTTATTGACCCTTCGTACACAATCCAAGCCTTCTTCAACCCGTACATATATAGCTCAAGAAGGTGCTTTGGTGTTTGAAGAAGGCAAGTCTCAACCATAGAAACGTGCAGCACCGCGGTGTAGTGTATGTGGGATAGTTGGACATGCTGCTCGTACATGCTCTAGGCGTACAGAGAATAATCTATAATGTAATTAATTAATTTTTGTCTCTATTTGGTGGTTCTTTTCAATCTCAACCTANNGGGAAGTGACCCGCTTGCTTGTGGATTAGTTAACTACGTTACGGTGGAAGATTACTTAAACAGGCCGAAGGGTCTGACATTTTTTAGTTGATTTGGGGGCAATAGTTAGTTACGCCAATGTGCCGGCTGCGTAGCTTGCTATCATATGCCGATTGGCCATTTCAGCGGTGCTTTGGCGGATTGAAATGGTTGTTGGTGAGAACGCAGTAGATCCAATGTCGTTTTTTAAGACTGCCCTTATTCTAGTAGAATATATTCTGCATACGGCATAATTCCCGTCGTTGACGTTAAATTTGAGAGTTTTAAATAAAAATAGCCCAGCCCGATTCTCGACAGAT
>JAFEJD010000191.1:0-12002 GCA_018296065.1 Blastomyces percursus | reverse complement strand
AAGTTTCTGACCCAGTGTACCCCTACTGTTGTCGGCGTATCGTCACCGCGCTCTTGGAGCAACAAATTGGCGATTTCTCGTACAGTTTCAGGCCGCGGGGCTAATCCTCGAGAATCAAGGTCAAGGATCCAATTAAGAAGCGATTCTTCTTCGGTTTCGGTGAGTTTATGGGTTTTGACGCGTAAATCCGCGCGAGAGGTGCGGCCGTTAAGGCGCATAGCGAGGGTTGAATTCGGGACATTGAAATAGCGTGCCGCTTGACGAATAGAGGGAATTTCCTTATTTTTAATAGCCTGAATAGCCAATAAGATTCTACCCTCTTGCTCTTCGAGTTTTTGAGCGTTTTGCGAGCGTTTTGGGGGCATAATAAATGATTGAAGTGTATAGTGGTTTAAGAGCCTACGCGTTTTGGTTGGAGTGTGTCTCGCTAGCTTGTATTGTCCATTGCCGTTCATTAGCAACACTTCAGCGACAATGCTACAATTCGTTATATATCCCATCCATGGATCTGGATTCCCTTCTGCTTACCTGGATTTTCCAGTGACGCAACTGAACTTGATATTTGCGTCTAGTGACAGCGCGCTATTTTTGACCTCACCACTGGAGATAGAACAATGACGGAAATTCTCTTGAGCCTAGCCCATCTTGATATATAACTATATCTTACAATCGAGAATAAAATATTCATGAATAGTCATAGGAGAGGAGTAGGAAGCTGCTCATTAGAAATATCTTTTTCTTCTATTATCATCATCTTTTCACCTATACGTATATATGTATCGGGCGTCATGCGTGGGGCAATATATCTCAATCATACCCCCTATCATTTCACAGTGAAAGGTAACAATTAGCTTGTTCACCCCACAACGCCCAAGGATGTATGCGTATTCCTGTCTCCCATCCCACCTAACCTCCTATGTGCAGGAGGAAATCCCATATCTTTTCAGCCGAACCGCTTTTCCTTATCCTTGATGGGGAAATCCTTTCCTGTAAAAAACACATATATACGTCAGTGGTTGACATACACACATATGTATATATGAATATATATATAAGAGCTTCTTCATTCCGTACCAGTCCTGTTCTTATACTGGTCACGGATGAAGTCTGAAATCTTCTCATCCTTCGCCTGCTCCAACGCGCTCTCGTTGTCCTGCGGGCCCTGGCCCAAGAAGTGTTCCTGGACGAAGTCGATGCCTTTTACAATCATGTCCACATGTTAATTAACGAAACGATACGAGCTGAGGAGAGATAGTAAAAGGCACTTGCGGGGCGCGGGGCGTGATATTGCAAAGGGTAAAAAACAAATAGTGAACGGAGAAAATAATGAGACACTTTAGGAGAAGGAAGTGGTGTGATATATAGCTAACGTACCTTTGTCGAGCATATCTTCATTCTTCTCGCTTTCCCTACCGCCGCCAGCAGCATGGTTGAGCTTGTCACCAAGGCCAGAGAAGAATCCCCCGCCCCCTTCTTTCTTGTGGTCTGTTGAGGATGATTGCTCCTTCTCCTTGTCTTGGGAGCTAGCCAATTTGCTGATGAAGTCCATTGTTTATTTTATTTGTTTGTTTGCTGGTTTGGCTTCGGGAATTTAGGTGGAAACTAGAACAAGGAAGATAAATGCTGAAAGCCTAGAAAATATGGGGGTGGAGTTATGTTTATATAGTTGTGGTGAACTAGCTGGTTAGAAATTGATGGCAGGGCGGGAAATATCTCGGAGACGATGGCGGGGTGAATTTCGCTCTGTTTCATACATAGTAGTCGACGTCTACCAATAACAAACTAGCTAACCGCTAGGATCGCCCTTTAAGAATCTATCTACTGAATCATGGAGGCGAAAGGGTCAGCTATCGATCCCGCTAACAAAAAATCTGCATCTGAAAAAGTAGACAGAGCGAAGCAAATTGCACCGCCGCACTCCATTGTTGAGGCCATCCAGCTCCAGCAGCCCTCCAGCATCCTGGACGCCCCCATTGTCATCAGATCTCGCCCTGTCTTTTGTTCTACGCAGTAATCAGGCGTTTCTGCACGGTCCCAAGCTAATTTCGCCACATGGTTTAAGATGACATTCAAGTACCCCTCGTCGCTCCCCGCTCTGCCAAGCAAAGAATCTTCATTGTCTGATACACATGCCCAGTCCAACAATCCACGACCCGGCCCGCCCGATAGAGGTAGAGTAGCCGCCCCAAGTCGAACATGACTTAGCTGACCGCAAATTCGCTGAGGTGCCGACGGGGAGCCAGGTGGTCTCAGGTCATGCACTTTATTGTTTAATAAACCAGAGTGCCTCAAAGAGTATTTATTTGGGGATGATGTTTCAGCAGGTTGAACAAGTATCTGGCTGGATAGTCTTCCAAATGGATCAGCCAGCCATGACATCGTCGGGATATATTGATCCCCACCCAAAGCAAATGAGGTCGTTTATTGGCTCATACATTGGTTTGGGTTGGGACGACGTCTTTGCAGCGCTTTGCTGTGGGGTGGATCTGGGATAGCTACGTTATGTAGCCTCCCCAGGCTGTTCCTCGGCAGCATGACATGACTGTGTCGAATCGGAGGGGAGGAACCTGGAAGGTGGGCGAATTATGCCAGTGATGGTTTAGTTTAGCTCCAGAATGCCTGTGGTGAAGTCCACCCGATATATCGGGGGGGCCTCGCCGTGGAGGATGTTGGCTGAACCTGGTCTCCATTTATTCTCTAATTAATGTTGGAGCGACGGACTTATTGAATTTGCGGGAGCTTAGTCATAATAATAAATATTCCGGGCCCGCAATCATCCAGTAACAAGTCTCTGTGGCGCAATTGGTTAGCGCGTTCGACTGTTAATCGAGAGGTTGGAAGTTCGAGCCTTCCCAGGGACGTTTCTTTTTTATATTTTTTATATTCCTATCCATTTTTCTGGAATCGGTTCCAGGTTCTGGGAAAACACAGCCAGCGAAAACTCACCGCAGACGAATGGATGAGAATCATCCAAGAGGGAGAGCGCTAATTCTTTTTATCTAACTTTTTAAGTTGTGTTCGGATGGGCTCGTCAATGCAGATAAGGGACTACAATCATGAAGGCGCAAAGAGATAGGAACGTTGAAGGATTTTAGCTTCGCGTTTCCACTTTTTGAGACCAATATACGTTCCTTGTTTCGCCTGCACTGATCAGCGAAAAACTGACGAACATGGAACCCTAGGCCAGGGCCACATCAGAGCATTTATCCTTCGTCCCTACACAATTTGCGAAAGAAGGAATAATAACTTCCGTATATTATAGGTAATTTTAATCTAAACGGAATTTGTGGTTGCTACTAATGCTTGCTGCTCACGAAGGTTTGCCTTGCCAGAGGCATATTGCCTGACGAAGCTCATGACAGATTCTCTCACCTTTGCGCTTCAAATGATTTTCAAGGTGAGATATATATATGGACACAGCATAGGTATCTCTATGAGATCATTGTCATCGAGTCGCCAGGGGCCTACACAGCATCCAGAAGCGCCGCCTAACACCCGTGATCCGGAGCGAGAATCGCAGAAAGTCCCAAAAGCCTGTGCAGTCGCATCGGACTTCGCGTGCATGTGGTTGAAGAATAATAGGAAGGTATACCTGTAGGAAGTCCAGTCATTGACTGCATTCCGCCTTGGTACATGATGAGGACGATATCAGAAATGGCATAAGATTTATGTGCACTGAATTTAACCCGACGACGCTATCACCGAAGTTTACTATTCTATGTACCACCTGAAAAACCATTCGGTCGAGTAGAACTTATACAGCAAGCCAGGACAGTACTAAGCCGAATTTCCGCGGATATGTTCCTTGGACTCTAAAAGCTCAACGGCCCTATCAGAAGAAAAACGCGCGAGCAATCCTTCCTATCAAAGTAAAAATCGGGCCCCTTGTCACCCAAAAAGGCTATCAGGACGAAAGAAGTAGAAAACTGATAGTTAAAAAAAGAAATAGAAAAAGAGAATGAATAACCCCCACACGTCACTGGGAAGGCTCGAACTTCCAACCTCTCGATTAACAGTCGAACGCGCTAACCAATTGCGCCACAGAGACTTACAATTGAGGCACCAAGGCTACCAGTAAACCTCTTTATTTCTTGGCATATCTGATCACACTAGTCCGAATACGTCCAAGGAACAAAATTATTTTTTTGGTTTGAAATTTCGTCAAAATAACTAATTTAGATATACACCTGAAATTCTTTAGAGATTTTAAGACATATATCAATTAAGGAGGAAGGAGACCGCCATTCATAGAGTCATTCCGCTTTCTCACCCTTACATTTACAAGGGATAGAAAAGCATGGCTTCCTTTCCGCCTCCGTCCAGAAAAAGACGCCGCGAACCCGTTAACGTGGACGTTAAGCTGGTAGAAATCTACGAAGACCTAGCCAACGAGAATGACGAAATTAGATTAAAAGCTGCTCAGCGGCTTGTGTCTCGATTTACTCCCGATCAGAACCCTACAGATGAGCAAATCGAAAAGGCACTGCAGCGCTTATTTCGTGGACTTTGCAGCGGTCGAAAGGCCGCTAGAATCGGATTCTCAATTGCTCTGACGGAAACACTTTCCCAAGTTTTCTCGTCTCGTAGAGATCCTTCATCTTCGAGTTTGGGAGTTTCGAGAGCGATTGAGATTTGGGAAGTGCAGTCAAATCCTGGAGGTTCCGCATCAGGCCAGGTAAGATTAACTCATTTATTGATTTCCCCAGGTATATGAAATGATTCACGCTGCTCACCTTGATAATAGGAAGAGAGAGATCACCATTTTGGCCGACTTTTTGGAGCGGAGGCTCTCATTAAATCTTCAGTTCTCTTTCAATCCCAGGTGCTGTTCGAAGAATGGATTAAGATCCTCAATACCTTGTTTGACCTAGCCAAGAAGAAACCCTGGCTTCGTGAAGAGTGCGGATGGATAGTTTTCTGTTCTTTACGAGAAATTCAGACTAACAATTTTGATGTTAAATATGCTGAGGCGGCGTTGGATTCCCTCTGCCAGAATGGCCTTGCTAAAACCCCCGAAGGGGTTGCCATATGGATTTTGGCGAAAGATCTTTTTGCAACAATGAAATTCCCTGAGGCTGTATGGCAGCATGGTAGTCCACTCCACGTACGGGAAAAGGCTTCCCTGGGGAAAATAATGAAAGAAACGTCCGAATCACAATCCGAACCTGGGAAGGAGAATGGTAAAGCACAGAATTCGGGAGTCTGGAATCCAAAATTGCATTTTGCGTGGGACGTTGTCTTGCAAAAGCTCTCTGCACAAGTATCTGGACAGAACGGATCGTCAAAGACCATGGATTCAAAAGCCACGCAGGCTAGTTTCACTGATATTTGGACTGAGGTTGTTGATAGTAAGTTTTTAACTTTAAAAACACCCACCTTAGAATTTATACTGATGTCGAGTAGATGGATTATTTGCGGCTGCATCCTCCGAGGAACGTAAATATTGGGGTTTCCTTCTTTTTATAAAGAGCATGAACGAGGCCCCTCCACATCTCGCTGCGACAGTCTTCACCCAAAACCTCATGCGGTGTTTCATGAATCAGTTGGCTGTTGAAGATCGGTATCTTCACCGGATAGCTGCCAAAGCACTGAAATCTGTCCAGGCGCGTGTAACGAGAGAGCCGGAATTTATTGTGGCCGCCATTAAGGGACTAATGGGCCCTACCGGCGCGGTAAACTTTGATCACATTACGAAGACCAAGACTGTTGAAAAGATGATTTCTGCGGTCAGTGCGGATACTTTGAAGGAGATCATCCCGTTATTTGAAAGCATGGTTGCGAGACCTGGCATGGAAGATGTGAAAGCTGCCGCATCGACTCGCCAACAACTCACAGTGTATTTACTCTCGGCTGTGAGGACACAAGCGGCTGCCATTAACGCTACTGTTTCGGACAAGCTACAGTCGTCAATCGAGAGTGTTTTGCTCCTCTTGGCTCGCTTTGCTTATTTTTTACCCAACGAAATCGACAAGGACAAACAAACGCCAGCAGAACCTCCAGTCACGGAAGCTACCCAGGAATTGTTTCGTAATAGGCTAATGTCATGTCTTAATATTGTCATTACTGGCCGGAAAAGTCCAGCTACCATCCCTTACGCCGTGGTTCGCAAGATCCATGAAATGGATGTGGATGGGGGATGGGGCAAGTTTGTTATTGAAATGGGGGAAGACATTAAGGGATCCGTTGCAGCAGCTTTCAAAACGTTAAAGAAGCTTACTTCTAAGGTAGAAAACACTACATCAACCCTCCTCGTTTGATATGTTGTGTGGCTAACTCTACTAAAAAAGGAAAAACGCGCCGAGAAAAAGGAAGGATCTAGTATCCAGGCTTTCAAACTCCTGTACTCGATGACGATATTGCAGGTGTATAATGGAGATGCCGATGCTGTTTCGATGCTTGACGAGCTAAAATTCTGTTACTCTAAATTTCTCGGTCACAAGGCAGAGCGTGATGAAGCAAATGAGGCGTCAGATGCGCTTGTGGAAATCCTCCTCAGCTTCGCGTCGAAACAATCGCAGCTGTTCCGTCGCATGAGTGAACAAGTGTTTAGTGCTTTTGCGGATCAAGTTACTGCGACTGGTCTTCAATCTTTGGTTGATGTATGTCTGTCCCCATTCTATTTCGTTTTTGTGATATATTTTTTGACATATGCTGACTCTCTTTTCCCATATTGAAGGTGCTTGAAGCTAAGGACACGCTCGCAGGCCAAGAGGAAATGTTTGAGAGTCAAGAAGTTGGCAGTGATATAGAAATGGTTGATGCTGAAAACTCCGTTGATGATGATGACGAAGACGAGGATGATGTTGAAGTAATCAGCCAGGCCTCCTCGGACGACGGCGAGGACGAATCCGAAGAGGAGTCGGAAGAGGAAGACGATGATGAACTGCAAGCCTTCGAAGCGAAGCTCGCTTCAGCATTAGGAACCCACCGAGCCGATAAGGACATAGACGCCTCCTCTGACTCTGAAGACGCCTCCATGGATGACGACGAAATGGAAGCCCTCGACGACCAGATCGCAAAAGTCTTTCGCGCCCGTAAACAAGTCCACAGCAAAAAGAAAGAGCAAAAAGACGCAAAGGAGACCATGCTGAATTTCAAAAATCGCGTGCTTGACCTACTTGACATCTATGTGAAGAAATGCCATTCCAACGTCCTTGCCCTGGACCTTCTTATGCCACTATTACAACTCAGTCGCAAGTCAAGGACAAAACAGATCGCTGCTCGCGCCAGCAGTGTACTCAGAGAATATACCAAACAATGCAAGGGAGCGGCTAGCATCCCCTCCATCGAATCTGCGGAGCCGGTCTGGGAGCTATTGAAAGCTGTTCACCAGGAAGCTACACATAGCGCGCCGGCTGCTCACGCGTCGTCCTGTAGCCAGGCGAGTTTGCTGTTGGTGAAGATTCTTGTGGCACATGATAAGGAGAGTTTGTCGAGTGTTGTCGATGTTTATGCGGAGACGCGCAAGAAGCAGCTTACCAGCAAGAAATGCCATGTCCAGCCGTTGTTCTTCTCTGATTGGAGTAACTGGTGTGTTTCTGCGAGTAAGCAGATGAAGGAGTAGGCGCTGGTCGATTGGATCGTAATGAATGCTCGAGGAGGGAAGGCAAATATCTCAGTCCCTCCGTATCCGTTCTTGTTCCCCGGTAGCTACTTGGCTTTCGTTGTTCCATCTGCCTCTCTTGTTGCTTCCGTTTCTAACATCAAATATATTTCCTGTTTCTTTGTCGTATTGAACCTTTCACGCCTCGAAACTCCGTTCGAAATATATTTCTCTTAACCTGTCCCATAATTTGTTAAACGTCCAAGGAAAAGACTTGACCTGAATATATTTCGCAATGTCTCTGGCTGAACTCTACGATTATTATATAACCTGCGTGTTCAATTGAATATTTCCCCTAGATACCTCTGAATAGATTCTTTTATTTCTCCGCAACGGAATAAAACCTTCAGAACATCTGACACCAAAAAAGCAAAAAAGGAGGTAGGTGAGAGTCAAAACTAATCCATCCGTCCCCGGGAAGGCTCGAACTTCCAACCTCTCGATTAACAGAGTTAGCCGACTAAGACCGTTCGCATCTGAGAATTCGTGGGGTTGGCATATGGCATCATTTTTTATCCCCGCATTAGCTCAAATAACACGCCCTTTCCTACCGTTGATAGGTGTGCTTAAGACACCACGGTGGGCTTGTGGAAGATACTATTCAATGCCACCAACATATAAGAAAGGAATAGATTTTGTCCGTCGTCTATACCGTATTGTTTTGAGATCCGGTATTGATCTCTATTAGCTAGGGAGTTAGGATGGCCAGAACCTCATATCCCAAAATATTAGAAGGACTGCGGGTAGAACAGCTCCAGAAGAGTAAGTAGAGAGGCATATTGTCGAGAATGGATATCCAGGAAAAATGAGCTTAGGTAGAAGTATAGTACAAATGAAGAGTATTTTGACCTAAAAAAGCGAAACACGCCTCTCCGCGATTTCACGAATAAATATTCCCTTAGTCGGAGTCATCAGTGCTCTCCTCTTCCGCTTTCTTCTTTTTACCCACACCAGTGCGACTAGCTTTCGCTTTCGCTTTCCCCTTCCCCTTCGCCTTTCCATTGACAGCATGCATTTCTCGTAGATCCTTCTGCTTCGCCTCCTTATCTAGCTTCTTGTCGAACATTTCTTGATGTTTTTCTCTTTCCTCTTTCCCCTTCTCCGCCAATTCAGCCTCCAGTCTGAGAAATTCCTCGCTCCCGGGATCCATTCCAATAAGCGACTCGAGAAGTTTTATCTCCTTCGCCCATATGGATTTATCTTCAATCATAACCGGCTTGCCAGGTTTTACTTTCTTAGCTGGCCCCTTCTTGGCACCGCTACTTTTCTTCTTGGTAGTCGTTTCGGTTGAATGATCCCCCTTACACACCCCATATTCGTCATCCGGTTGTCCCGTTGCGGCCTCTGCGTCCGATTTCGCAGGTCGGTCAATGGGTGTTTCTAATATCATAGGGATGCTTTCTAATCTCTTGTCATTCATCAAGTTATGAAATGCCCTCAGACCCAGAAATCCTGTTCCGATATTCGCGTGTAAATCTCGTCGGCTACCCAGTGGCGTTTTGGAGTCATTCAAATGCAAAGCTCGTAGGTATTGCAGGCCTACTTCTTTATCGAATTCTTCCATGAAGTTATTCCAGCTACTAGGGCTACGGAGGTCGTACCCGGCAGCAAAACTGTGGCATGTGTCCACGCATATCCCAACGCGAGAGCGGTAGGTATCTGGAATGAGGGCAAGGAGTGCTTTGAAATGCGATAGCGAGCCTCCTATTGTGGTTCCATGGCCGCACATTGTTTCGAGAACTGGAACAACTGTTGTCGTAGCTTTGAGAGCAGAAATGAGAGCTTGTGCCAATCGAGATAATGAAGACTCAAGGGTAGTCTGGTTGGTTGCTCCCGGGCTGTTTGTAATAAATCAATTATTGCATATTCCATGGAATGCTTTGCATGTACGGGGACTAGACACTGCACTGAAACGTACTGGAAATTATAAAGCTTGATACCAAGCTCTTCACAACGTTTCAGATCATCAAGAAAGGAATTGTATGCTTGCTTCGCTTTTGTCGGGTCTTCCTGCGCCAGATTCACCAAATACGAGCCATGAGGAAGAACATGCCTGGATTGGACTCAGCTTAAGTGCCTTCTTGGAATGGTTGAGATCAAATAGTGGCTTACTTCGAAGCATCATAGGAATATTCTGAGCAAAGTTGCCGAAACTGGTCTCGATGCTCGTTTTGTAATGGCGGGTTCTCCCATTTTCTCTGTGATTTTAGAAATAGGCCAAAGGCATTCCCGCTATTTCCGGTTAGAAAAGAAGACGTGATTTCAGCTATAAAACAGGAGAATTGATAGGAGCTTTCCCGGGGCAAAATACTAACCCGATGTGAACGCTGTTTGTAACTGCGTTATGGACCCCTACAGCAAGTATTAGCTTTAATTGACTTATACTGCTTTAAAGCACCGATACGGATGTAGTAAGGCATAGATATCTGTATGAACGCAATACACACCTTTCGCAGCGCTAATATGCGCTCCGACAAACATCCGCAGATTTGTAGTTCTAGGCGCTAGGGGCTTCATTTCTATAGTGACATCCTTTACTTTTGTCCTTTTCGTCCGCTCCTCCGTCCGGATTTTTACTTCGACTTCCTGTTCCTCCTCTCTAGAGTACTGTTCGGACTTTGATACTGTCGCCTTTCTTTTCGTACCTCCTTTTGAAATCTCAACCGTCTCTTCCTTTAGCGTGACTTCTTCCTTATGTTCTACTTCCACAGTTCCCACAACGGCGTAGTCGTCGCCAGCTCCGGTATATGGCCCTACTCTCAGGGCGCCGTTGATTTTATTGTTGGTATTATTGCTAGATGGTATAGGTTCGGAACGTTTCGATGTATGCTTTGGGGAACTGACGGGGCGGCTAATTGATTCTTGCGCCTTTGGGGGCTGTTTCGTCGGAGTAGTGTTCGAGGCGAGACGAGAGCTGCTGCGGGTGGCGCGAGTCGCCATTCCTAGGCTTTTGAGGAGTAGGGCGGGGAAAAGTTCCTTGCCACTATTACAGAGTCATATCAAGGAGCGTCTTTGTTCCTGTAGGAGAAACAATTGGTGGGAGTTCAGGGTAAAAATTGCAGGAGGTAGGTATTACGTTGGATGGGTAGACGAAGATTTGATAATAGACTTCGCTCAACGCGAGAGCTAACTAACTACTTAGGGTCGTGTCAACGCTAGCCACAATGCCAAGTTTAATCCCCGGGCATGCGCGGACGGAGTAAAGCGTTTCTTCTAGACTAGTAGGGTTGAACATTACCATTAATTCTATGAAATAATATGATGCACTGGATGTCTCTTACAGCGGGTTGAACAGTAAAATTACCATATAGGAGTGATGTGCGTTAAAAGATTTCTTATGTACTCAATTGCATCGTGTTATATCAAACTAGTAGTAGTAGCAATAGTGAAAAGGCAAGTTAACTTGTAACTTGGCAATTCTAATATCAAGATTTATCTAACCAAATAAAACGTATTCATGGCGAGCATCGTGGACAGATTGTCAACACTCATCAGTCAAATCAGGGAGTAAAAAGACCCAGTATAATACCATCCTTATGAGTCGAATAAACACTGTTTAAACCAGCCAACAGCCGCATTCTTAGCTCTTGTCATCGCATCACGTTCTTCTTGATGCCTATCATCACCGCGAACAAAGCAACCATGCTCCACGCCTGGGAAGTGCAGATAATCTAAGGGCAAACCCAGTTTCTGGATAGTCTCAAATGTATACATTTTGAGTTCGGGTGGATACATGTGATCGGTTTTCAGGAGCCAGAACCTGCACAGGAACCGCTACCTCGTCGATGTCAGGAACGATACAGTCGACAAGGGGTGGATGGTGTTCCTTCGCCCCCAGCCTGAAAACGGCCCACCCCCCGTAACAGAAGCCTATGGCGCCAACTTTCTTGTATGTTTGACGCAGGTCCCTAGCGCACTCGAAGATTTCGGGTTCATGCATATCGCGGCCGTTTTGTTTCACGAAGTTCGGGAGGTCGAGTAAGTCAAACCTATTGACGATGACGTTCTCGACTGACAATATAACTCCCCCGAAGAAGTCTGGTAGGTAGACAGCCACATTGGCCTCGCGCGCATAGTGGTCGGCTAATATACGCAGGTTTGGGAAGGTCCAGCCAATCAGATCGTGAATGAGCATCACGGCCACGTCGGGGTTGTCACCGGTAATGTAGGCATCGTTATTGCCAAGCTTTCCAACCCAACCCAGCTGGTTGGTATACCGTCCCATTCAAACCCTTTTACGCAACAGAACAGGATGGTGTCATTTTTAGCGGATGGAGGTATGTTGGCATACAAAATATTTGCTGTCCACTATTGCAGGAAATTCCCTCTTCTAGAAGGTAAAGTTGAAGTGTTGGCCAGGTAGCATAAGGGGGTCAGATGTTAGAGAGATGTTCTTGCA
>JAFEJD010001906.1:0-13437 GCA_018296065.1 Blastomyces percursus | reverse complement strand
ACGAAACATTTCTACGCTAGTTAATTTGTATGTAAAGCTGTGTATACGCTATACTGGATTCAAAATAGTCAAGTCTTGGTGTGGTGCGAATAGCCAAAAATGTGGTGCAAATATCAATCCCTCATGTCACACCACCCCTTATTTTCTAAATAAAAATATGTTTATAACTAATAGTAAGCATTTAAATCCCCATCTCCATCGTGTTAATTCCTGCAAATGGAATAGATCGAACTTTTGTGCCGTAGTGATTGAACTTTGTCTGGTTGAAATCTGACACGTGTTTCGCATCTTGGAAGATGTGGTACTATGCTAGTTATGGCTTAATTAGCGGATAAATTGTGCTGCGCTCGGTAACGCTGTCGGTCAGCCGCGGATCCACGGGTATCAGACAACGATGTTCTTCGCGACATGGGTACGCTTTGTGCCCTGAGAAATCGACAGTAAAATTTGTGCGTCCGTACTTGTTGTGTTCTTGCGGAAGTCGAAGAGAAATTGAGTTTGGATCCCCTGAAATGCATTCCATGGCGCCCTCGTTTGACGGCTGTTTAGCCCAAACGGATTTCGCGTTCCTAGGCGGCGGGGATCTTGAGAGCAACGATTCCGAACGAATAATGGGCAAATAATGCATGTCTCAAGCCGTTTTCCTTTTCAGCGAACTATTCTTAACATGGCATCGAGCCATGAGCCAAGCGCGGTTCTTATCTACTTATGTGGAGAACCTTTTCACTTAGTTCATCGCACGCGGACCTTGTTCAGGGAGAACCCCACATGCAAAGCTCCAGCTTTTTTCGCTATTGAAAATCCAGCTCTTCTTCCTTCTTCCGATGAGCTCTATCTTGTAACAAACTCACATAACTGCCAATTATTCGTTCTCGAGTTGTTGGACGCTGAACTCGAATTTCCCCAACGCAATGCGCACGGCAAGATATCAATCTTGCTTGTTTCCTCTAGCTCCTTCCCTGCTACTTCAATGAGATGGACTTCAGAAGCCATGCAGATCGTCGTCTGTGCCGCACTCGGCTCTTTCCAAATCTTATTTCGATGTGGCTACCGATTGCTCGTAAAGTGCGGCATGATCAAGTCGTCTAATCGATCATGGGGACCCGATGACAGCTGGATGGCATTCGCATTGCTGCCCCTAATCTGCCGCACTGTTGCTATGATCAAAGTCTTTGGTCTCCGGCTATCTCCTTCAATTGATGACCAGGTGTTGTCGCAAAAACTCATCTTGGTTGGTCGCGTATTCTATGCTCTTTTGTGGGTGTTATTTCCCCTTCATCTAGTTCGAAATCAGATTTACTCTGGATCTGCGCGAGATACGAGTGACGGGAGGCAAAGTTCAAAGTTTATGGGTATCGTCTAATATTTTTGCCATACTTAAGTCTTTGGTGCATGAAACTTTGCTTGCTACGGTTTTATAGAAGGCTGGAAACCGGGTCCAACAAAGTCCATTACTCTCTCCAGCTCCTGCGGGCCTTTATCGTAGTAACTTTCTTCGCTACGCTGCTGGCTACGCTGCTTGAATGCCAGCCATTGTACATGTAAGACCCCCCCCTCCCAGTTATCGAATACAATCCGCTAATAATGGCTGTCATGTAGGTTTTGGAGTCCTAAATATTCGCATCGTAAGTGGACCTTGGATGGGCATCATCGTGATTTAACGCTGTATGATACGTGGTTTCAAGTGAAAGCTAATCACACTACGCCAATTTAGATCCCTGTCGGAAAGGAATGTCTAATTTGCTCACTATGGGCTCGTTGAACATCGTAACTGACCTTGCTTTGATTCTCTTCCCCATCCCAATGCTCTGGAGAATGACATCTCTCGACTTTCAGGCGTAAGTACTTGATCTCATGGTCTATTCAAGAACCCTATGTCATTCAAGTTTGCTAATCCTCTCATAGTAAGCTACAATTGACCCTGCTGTTCCTCGTGGGCATTTTGGTTGTTGCAATAACGATTACGCGACTGCCTCTGATATTAAGTCACTCAGTGGCTCAAACTACGCGTTCCCTTGTACGTCCTCCAAATACTCCAAAATAGACGAGTAACTGTATTTAGTGCTGACGGGGAGATACTATCTGTGGCGGCACCTACAGTGGGCATCCATTGAAATAGTCTGCGCAAGCATTGTTGCGAATGCCTCATTTTACTACGCCCTTTGGCAAGGATCAAACCGATACCGCGCTCGGCCTGCTGTTTACGACGACTCGTCTACACCATTCCAACTTTCACCCCGGCCTAGGAATGAAAATGATAGCCGCCTCAGCACACCGTGAAACGAAAGCGGACTAGATGAATACAGTATCTAAAATAACTTGGGGCTGAAGCCTGCATCTCGATCTCTAGCATTCCCGGCGCTATAATCAGGATATTCTAATGGAGCACGGAATAGGCAGCTGCAGCAATTTATCCGCAGTAAATTACAACATGCGCTCGCTTGTCCCCGATGCAATTCCAGTCTCGGTGCCAATTCTGAACACGTCTCCAATTAAACTTATTCCTCCAGCCCGGAACAACTAAGCTGTCAGTGCCAAGTGTCGAGAACTTTTCTCCCTCGCGGATTGTACGTTGAAGTTAGCCGGACAGCATCTAGCCAATTCGTCCAAGTTCCGACATGGAGCAGTTTCTGACCATTCCCACTTTTACGCGCTCTCGTAACCTATCAATTACGCTCTCTCATTCGGCATCAGTATTGATGGTTATACCACGACAGCATGGACTTGGGTTTCTCCTATCTTTGGCAGCTCTTCATACGTTGCACTGGTAGCATGACCTGTAGCTTCCCCGCCGTGCAGTGGCTTGTTTCAGACGGATTTCCAATGAAGTTAGCAGGCTAAATATGCTCAACTTCTAATTCCCGAGCTTGCGGAAGAGGTCTACCGTCTCCTTCAATCGGTTACATGTAGAACTTCGCTCTACAGTCGGATGTAATAGCCATGACATTGTTGTCAAGTGGCAAGGAAACCCTGAATGTTCCTGGTTGGAACAAAGGGCCGACCATGACGCTTCCGCCTTCGCCTCCGCGTCACCACCGACGCCCAATATTTATAGTTTCAGATACCGATTATGCCTCAAGGATCTCGGTTCGCTCAAATAATTTACTAATAAGGTTTTGAAATCACATACATTATCTACCAGGTGAAGACACCCGGCATGGTCTTTTTTAGCTTTAAAATCTTTCAGAGATTTCGACCACTCGTTATCTTGCACGGCTGGTACCAGAGGATTCCTACCTATTAATTCGAGCATGCCATTCGCTGTTAACTGCGTCGGGTACTTGCTTTATGCTATACCCATAAATCTGAAACGTAATCTACTTTGGATGCTCTTTTCCGCCTCTATTTTTCTTTCCGTTGCAACGCTAGATTACCAATCCCTCTAATGTGCCACTGTTTTGTGTTACAAAGATCGTTTTCCGTCAACAGTTACACAACCACACTCAATTCTGACCATTGATTCTATTTCGAATCAAGCTTCACGCTTCATATCACACCTCACAAATCCGATGTTGCACTCAACGGCTCATCTCCAATTTACATTGCCGTGTAGCTTAATATGTCCCCAGCCCGATGTCTAGGAGCACCGGTTTGTTCCGTAATGAAGCATGTTCTATTTCTTGTGTCCTAGTCTGGGCGAGTTGGGTTCATAACTTGCGGTTTGTTCAAATGGCTAAACATAAGTAAGTGGGGGCATCCTGGCTGATCTGTTGAGTTTGCCCATACGGTCCAGACATCACCATATCCGTTTAAGCAAGTCCCGCCGGATGTTGAATGATATATAGGCGGCTTTTCCCATAACAGAGTAAAGTATACTCTGTGTTTCTCTTTTTTTCTTTTGAAATGGCAGAAGACAAGGACTGTGAGAAAGTTTCGCCGGCCGCATCTGCACGAAAACAAGAATGTATTGTCGATAATACCCTTCTAGATCAATCGGAAATCATCAACATTGACTATTCTGGCGCAAGAACGACGTTGAGCCAGGAGGAAATTAATCTTGTTAGGAAGTTAGATAGATGGATAATGGTAATACACATATATCTTCACTACACTATGAAATTGCTAACTTATTTCAGCCAACTCTTTGGGCTATGTACTGGCTTAACTATCTTGATCGGAACGCCATTGGTACGCTTTTCATCTTCAGCCTCATCCTTAGGGGTACGAAGGGTAGGATATGGACGCCGGATCATTCTTCGTAGAAATCAAACTTACATTTGTCGTGACAGCCCTTGCCCGCGTAGATGATCTCGAGCAGGATCTTCATCTCAAGGGGAACGGTAAGAGTCGATACTTCCTCGTCCCATTAGATCGCTGCCTTTGGCTCACTTCTTCCCAGAATACAACACATGCATTGCTATCCTTTTTGTCGGGTACCTGATTGGGCAGATACCATCTAACATGTATCTCACGCGGACTAAGCCGTCGTATTACATGTCATTCTTCATGGCTCTGTGGGCTATCGCTTCCGGCCTAACAGCTTTAGCAAAGGATTTCAAAGGCCTTTTGCTGACGCGCTTCTTTCTTGGTGTCTTAGAAGCTCCGTATTATCCTGGTGCTCTATACCTGCTATCAATCTTCTACACACGTAAGGAGATAGCCACCCGGATTTCCATACTCTACACTGGCAATATTTTAGCCACCTCATTTGCTGGTTTAATTGCTGCCGGGATTTTCGCAGGAATGGATGGGCGGTCTGGTATCAAGGGTTGGCAGTGGCTTTTTATTTTACTAGGCATTGCCACGTTCGTTGTTGCCCTTGGATCAGTGTTCACGCTCCCGGATGACCCCTTAAGCACCAGATGGCTCACACCGAAGGAACGCGAACTTGCACACAATCGCATCGCCAACGACACTGTTGACCGTCAATCGCAAACCACGACCTGGGTCGGGCTCAAAGAAGCCGCTAAGGACCATCGCCTCTGGATCTTTGCCCTGATGCAGCACCTCCATCTTGCTGCAAATGGATTCAAGAACTTCTTTCCCACTGTTGTCCAGACGCTCGGTTTCAACAGACTCATAACCTTAATCTTAACATGTCCCCCATATTTAATAGCGGGCCTGATCTCCGTCCTCTGGTCCATGAGCTCCGGTAGATTCAACGAGCGAACATGGCATATAACAGCCGCAAAGGCTATCGCGGTGGCCGGATTCGCAATCGCGTGCGCCACGCTGAACACAGGGGCGCGATATGCTGGAATGGTAATATTTACCATTGGCACATATGCAGTCAATTCTATTATCCTGGGCTGGGTAGGGTCCACATGCGGCCAAACGAAGGAGAAAAAATCCGCATCTATTGCAATAGTGAATACCATTGCTAATGTGTCATTTATATGGACTCCTGTAAGTGTAGCTTCCCGTGAGTTTAGCTTTTCCAAGATTGCCTTAATTGGCCACATGAATACTCTTTCCATTTTCTGTTAATTCCGTGATAGTATCTCTGGCCCAGTTCCGACAAACCACGGTATTTCATCGCCATGTCTTCGAGCATTGGGTTATCAATTGCAACTGCAGTGGCGGCATGGGGGATGCGAATTATACTCGTGAGGCAAAATAGGAAAATTAAACAAGTTAACGAGGACGGCGGCCCTTGTTATGCTTATTGATTTTGGTTAAAAAAACTCCATTTTGCCGAAAGATAGTCTTGGCTGTGGAACGGGAACTAAACGTCTACGTTGACGAGTGCGAGAGCCATTGAGAATTCCTACAAACGACAGTTCTCATTCCAGTTCTACTATGCCTATAGGCCTAGCAGGGTGGATCTGTGTAGGGCACCCCTTATCGCGTGTTGGAAGCGGCAGAAGGGGAATCAAAATAAACTTCCTTAAAATGATTTGGAGAAGATATTAAGATATCTACTAACTTAGTTATAGTTAATGGTATCTTAACATACTCAGTCTCCCTTCTCAATATCTTGAAATTAATGTGAGTAACTAAACTATTTTAGACTTCTGTTAAATTCTGTTGATTTCTAAATTAATCAGAGATTTTAAATATATGAAAGGAGTGCGAACCCCAATGTATGAGAATATTATGCAACTGAACGGACCCCGGGCCCTCAAAATAAACAATACTGTGCAGAATCCACCCTATTCTTTCTTTCTTGAGATTTGGGAAACACAGGTAGATGGGTCAGCAAGTTTAAATATTTCCAAAAATCCTCTGATTTACATAATGTGAAAATTTGAAGCACGATCGCACTGATTAGATCGCCGAAATCTCAGCGTACCTACTTCTTAGACAACCAAGGGCATCGTTCTTTGTCATGGCTGTTGGCTCTCACGACAACCTCTTGAAGCAAACTCCCGATTAAGCCTAATATTAATCCCCAGATCCAGGTACACGTTTTCCAGAAGAAGCTTTAAGTCCAGTCCATACGAATGTGAAATAGCATTCCTAACCTGAAGCTAATAAGGCCTTATTCACTTCGTGCTTCCAATTGATTATGGCGCAAATAATTGACTTCTCGCATCCTACAATGGCTGCTGGGTAAGTGGAGTTCAAAATTCCCTTCTTGGCTACTGCATTACAGTCACAGTTCTGATGCTAGTTAAGCCGGAGTCAATGACTCTTTT
The DNA here is from genome assembly GCA_018296065.1 of Blastomyces percursus. Lineage (NCBI taxonomy): Eukaryota > Fungi > Ascomycota > Eurotiomycetes > Onygenales > Ajellomycetaceae > Blastomyces > Blastomyces percursus. The sequence goes on along the minus strand of JAFEJD010001906.1, from coordinate 6,859 downwards.
TTGATGCGCTTCAAAAGATTCGTCCTCTTCCCGGTGGCCCCTGTAAGCTGTTTTGTGCGCTGAAACTTCGACTGGCATTTGCTTCCCATTGCTCTAGGTTCTCCCGTGCAATGGCCATACCAGAAAGCTGGCAAGTAATGCGCGGAGGTTGGACAAAAGTACCCTTGACGATCTATTCAACAGGTACCAAGCTCAAAATTTGGAAGATAGAAGATGTCACCAAGGATTCCTCAGATAGTAACCAAGGGTCATCAAGGAGCTCTTTTGCTGATTGCCTCACTTCCGGGTTCCACTATAGCATTTTCCGTACGAATTGAATGAACATGTCTTTATTACTGCCAGAGAGGTTTCTTTCCAACATTTCTAGTGAAATGGCTGGAATCTCAATTGAACCTTTCTAGCCTCCTATAAATGTCCCACTTATCAGTTTCCATTTCCAACGGCAAATACATAGTTATGGAGACGCACCTTGATCATCGAAAAATTCTGGCGCACATTCACTACGTGTTAGAAATCTAGCTGGCGGAGACTCAAGCAACGAAACCATCTCAGCCAAGTGATGCAAGTTCGAATTCTGCTTATTTTCGCCTCGAGCGTCCCAACAAGTGTTTATTTTCAAAGAGATCTCAGATCTAATTGACTAGTCAGTAACGCATAGCGCAGTCCAATGCTAGAAACTTACTAGAACGTCGACATTCCAGATATCGACCCTGTTCATCCGCAGCAAAACTTCAGGAGCCGGATACAAGTAAGGTTGAATATCTTCGCGGTACGTCGTTGAACCAATGCGAACCTCCCCGAAGTCGCATACCTACAGGGCGGCCATGGTTTTTGCGGGACGAGCACCTTGCGGGATTGGTAGATTGGTAGATTATTCGCTCGCGGTTAATTTTTCGGGGACTAGGACTCTAGAGCTCATTCTGTTCAAAAGTAGACAGTATGGTTTCATCTTCTATTGACAACAAAATGTTCTTCTCTTGGATATCTAATGAGACATGTGAGTACATAATAACCGAGTTTTTTGGGATTGTGTTGAGACCCTAACCAGTATGAATGACTTGAGCTTGATTATGTAGGAAGCCGAGAGCATGGAAGATGTGAATTAAGGTAGGTTTCGACAGCTTCTCTGGGAACTTCCTTGAGGGAGCCCTGGCCCTAAGTTCTGCCAGGCTCAACGCAAGGGGTTATTGGATAAGACATAAATGTTTGCCTTTTAGTGAGCTGAATGTCAAAATTATCCATCGCAGTGCGCACAAGAGTAGATCCGATATGCTCAGTCACGATTGGGTTCAACTGGTTGAATATATGTAGCTCTCTTTGGGCTTGAGTGGAGTCTCGCTCGTAAACCTTCACAGCAACATGCAGATGCCCCCTAGTGGTAGAACGTTAAACTGTGAAATATAACTCATCGTTTCAAATTAGATGGCTGTACTTACCTTTTAGCGACTTCCTGTCCCCTCCGGCGGTCGGCCTATCATGGCTCACAGAATTCAGCATACTGCAAATCCCGACAGAGCCATGCGGTCGAATATGCTCCAAATCCTATTTTCCCTAGAACTTGATACTTTGAATGAAAAACATCTCCAATGCGAATAATTACCTGAATACCATACAAGGTTTTCTTCTTCAACTTTCTCAACAACGCTTAGAGTATGAAGCCCTGATGCTGGAAACTGTCGAGGCGGTGACCGCGGGAAGGGAAATACACTGCGTGGTCGCCTCGGCTGCCAAATGAAGACGAAGTTACTATGTACTGTACAGTACATGTACGGAGTACATAGATTAGCATTAATCCGTAGTTAGCGTATGTTAAACCAAGCAGCGCCTAACTTAGTTAACTAACTTAGTTATTAAATATTTTATACGGAGGAAGAACCAACGCCCTGCATCAAAATTGCCCGTTTCTTCGAAATTCGAACCGCCGACAGTACTATTGGATTCCCCGATCTCTACGAGCATTTTAAACCCGGTTTCGACCCTATAACCCCAATATTATTCAACCAAACGTGGTTCGGACCCCTGGGGAGAAGATTTCCCACTCTTCCATCCACAACTCCACAACCCCGGGTCTAATCATCACGCAAATTGAATGCCAGATAGAACAAGTAGATTGGTCATTCAACTTCAATCTGAGAAAGATCTAAGCTCTGATTGCAGTACAAATTGAAAACAACCCTCTCTGCAAGATCCCGCGAGTTTTGATGTTATAAGTGCCAAGTCTCCCTCACGTAACTTAACTTACCGCCTTCCAATCCTTCCCAAACTTGGCAGAAAAATATGAAAAAGTACCTCGGCACAATTGAACACAACATCAACGAAAGGAAATCAGTTGAATATAATCCGTAGAGTTTGACCGAGCCCATGATCCCTGCACAGTGAGATATCTCAATTACTGATTTAATACCTCGATTTATTTCTTATATACAATAGGTGAGTTAGAAATGGAATAATAATGTCTGAGTGTATATCAATAAAATATGTGAAAACTGCTATGAGATTAGGGTGGCAATCAAGGTTTGAAAAATCAACACCGGCGGCAACGCTAATACACTTTTTGGGCAGGTTTAACAGAGGTAAACCGTGCAACCGAACACGCCCTAAAACTAGCTTTCCCCGCGATTCTGGTCCCAGCCGCGTGGTTCTCGGATGGTACCAAAAAGGGGTGGGGTGGGCACCAGCTACCCCGACGAAAATACCGGCCGATTCTCCCATCTTTCAGTTCCAATCTAGGACTACTTCGGTACCTCCTCATATTTCACCATTCCAACTCCTTGTCCGTCCTTGTTAGAGCAACCGTAAAGCCAGTCTACTGCGTTTCTAGATTCTGATTCAGAGCTAGCAGTACCAGAGGAATTTGGCCACTAGCCGCTATGGGGGTCGAGATGAAAATATATAAAGATCAATGGGGATGTCTGCAATCCCAGAAGATGAGCCGATATTTGAGAATCCGGGATATGAACTTGAACTTGACAAGAAATATTGGCAAATATGTCCGTCAAAGATAAAGGGGACAATGTATGTAGTACATGTACAATGCATGCAACATCCCTATACTCAATCACGATGCTGACTGACACTACCGCAGACCAAGGTGGCAACCGCAACATCTCCACCCCCTGCCCCTGCATCAACAGGGACCCCATCCAGCCAGGATCTTGCCGAACAACTGGCGCTCGAAGCCACCTATCATGTCGAGCAGGTTGGATGGAAATTCCTCACGGAGCGAAACATAGTAGGGAATCTTGTCTTTCCTCGTCGTGGCCATGGCTGATATTGAACGAACTAGATTGGCTCTCTTGCTGCCATGTCCTTTGGCCTATTCAATGCTGCATGGGGGTTTGCTCCTCCTGCAGCGGTTTTGCTCTGGATCAACGCTGATATCGGTATGAGTCCCAGTGACCGGCCGTTTTCATAAAATATTCTGATGGTCCTAGGATCCGACTCCGAAACAAATGCCGCCCTTTTTTCCGTCATGCAGACCCTAGGAACCACCCTTGGCTACATGTTCGTTGGTCGCTTGTCCGAAATATATGGCAGACGATGGGTCATGATTATGTTCACGCTTTTTGGGCTGGTCGGATGTAAGATTGCATATATCTTTCCCACTCACTTTTATTTTCTCTGAACCTTGCTCATGTCCTCTTAGCAATCGTTGCCGGAACCGCCAAGGATCTCAACACTTTCATTGGAGCCAACGTAGGTTTATACTGTCTTCTTTAGTAAAACGTTGCCGCTTACCTATCGTCTTCAGGTCTTGCTCGGCCTCGCAACTGGTGCTCAGTGCTGCTATGCTTTTCTAGCCGGAGGTGCGCCTCTCCTTATGCCACGCCCACGCGCAAAATCATGCTGATCAAGAACTAGAACTCATGCCAAACAAGCACAAGATGCTTGGTATGGCCATCGTCGTTATATTCTGTCTTCCTGGAACATCCATGGGAGCTTATCTTGCACGTTCTCTAGTCGAACAAGCTTCATGGAGATGGATTTATTACATCTACATTATTGCACAGAGTAAGATTACCCGCCACAGGTGTGTGCGTAGTAAATAATTTGTTAACGACATCTAGCCATTTCCCTTGCCCTGTACTACTTCTTCTACTTTCCAAGGGAAGCGGCCCTAGCTTATGATAAGCTCGAACAAACGAAAAAACTCGACTTTGTCGGGATATTTCTCTTGCTTGCCGGCCTCGTCTTATTTATTGTCGGCCTCATGACTGGTGGATCTCCATATCCTTGGCAGTCCGGTAAGTTTTGTATGAATCTGGTCCTAGATCTTCAGTGTCTGATCATGTTCTTCACACAGCCAAGGTAATCGGAATGGTCGTATCTGGTGGCGTTAGTCTCGTAGCCATGTGTGTGTGGTCCCACTTTCAGGGAGAGAACGCATTTTTTGCTACTCATTTATTCAAAGACGTTTGGGGCTTTGGAATGAACTGCATATGCTCGGCAGTGGGAGGAATTTCATATACCGCGCTGAGCATCATTTGGCCAACTCGTTAGTATTTTCCTCTCTTAACTTACTAATAATCTGTGCTGACAAGCTGGCAGAGGTCGCATATATGTACAGTAACGGACTGCCCTGGCAAACCGTCGCAGCCATATCTTGTACAATTGGCTTCGGCCTCTGGGGAGGAATGGTCTTCCTAGGACCTCTCTGGGGTATGTAAATATGATACAAACTTTCTAGCTCATTCAAGAATGCTAACGTAGTAGCAGGCCCTATCGGGCATCCAAAAATGACATTAATTATCTCGAAAATTTGGATGGTTGCGTTTACCGCGGCCCTAGCTAATTGTAATCCGGACAACCTTAAATTCGCAATTGCTTGCTCATTCCTTGCTGCGCTACCCATCGGTTTTGTTGAGCAGCAGACGGGAGCTATCGCTCAGCTCGTGGTCACTGATAAACACATCGGTACTTCGTTCGGAACTATGGGATGCGTGAGAGTTGGTGTTGGTGTGATTGGAACTGCCATTGTATTGGCTATCTTGGCTGGTAAGAGACTCAACAACTGCCTCAATATATAATTCTATGTGTAGTTCTAGCGCTGATATCTTCCAGCAAAAATCCCCGTAGAACTCGAAGCCCATGTTGTGCCCGCCGCACTCAGCGCAGGCCTCCCTGAAGCGTCGCTCGCCGACCTTTTCGCCGCCATAGCTCAGGCTACAGAGGAAGCAATGGCGACTGTTCCTGGAATCAACAGCGAAATAATCGCTGTTGTGGGTAGAGCTCAACGGGATGGGTACGCATCCGCCTATCGTTATATCTACTATGCAACGATTCCCTTTGGGGTTGTGGCACTTGCGTCTGCCATTGCCCTTCGCCCGATCAAACATTTACTCACCAACCATGTACCGAAAATTGTCGATCGTCCACAGTCGCCACTTGTCAAAGGCGACTTGGAAAAGTCTGTAGCTTGAGAGGGGTCTGTGGCTTGAGGGGGACCAAGGTAAGGTTTCAGGATGAAATTTTGTACATCATTTTGTAGGATATTAAATGGGAAGAGGGGGGAGGGGGAAGGGGAAGGGAAGAGATCCGTGAAACACATTGATTGAATTTGTCAAGGTAGAGAAATTCAATAGAACAGTAAAAAGAAATTACCCATCAGATAGTTTAAGGGCTAGAATTGAGATCTTTAGCTCTTTAGCTATGTATTTAGATCCTCATACACCCGCAGAGACATCATGTAAATGTTTCGTTCGTGATAAGAACGGCACCAGGGCGGCGGTAATGCTATTTCCCCTATGCATTGACGACTACTGCAGGATAGGAATAGATGAATGTTCGGATTATTTACATTATGCTGCCTTGTTTAAGCGCGCCGACCTCGGCATGACTAGTCAGAACCAATATACGTATATTTACATACATACACAATAATATTAAACAAAATGTCTCCTTAATCCTTCCCCATCCAGAGGCGCGAATGATCCATTTCGCTGCCAAGTTGACGGGGTTGTATTGGATCCATAGACAACCTCCCCCATATTCCCTTCCTAACGGTGACTATACTTAGCAGCGCATCCTGAAGGACGCCAGAGTTTGACCTTGTCCGGGCACCGAGGCACTTCGTGATCCTTCCGATGCAGAGGGCCCATTCCTAGCGCGGCCATTTTGTGCGAACCGCCCAATCCAATCCATTTGAACTCATTCGGGCCAATTCCGCGGGGCATTTTACAAAGTTTACGGCCCAGCCTTAGCTAAAGCACTCCCACTCTCGGTACCTAATGGGTCGGTCACCAGTTATAGCGGGCAAACATACCATACCCAGAGGAGAGGGATAGGTGGATGAGGAGCTATTTTCTTAAATAGACTGTTATCTATCTTCACCTTTGGGTAGATTCTGAATATAAATTAATAGCTGACCCTTTCAACCCTTTTGTTCAGTTAACTTAGGCTCTTTCACTTAACCTACAACTTCTACCTGTGCTATTTCAAACATCATACTCCCTCCTCGTCTGCCTTTCCAACCCTCTCGAAGGTAAGATTGCATACTAACCATAGCCGCCCGGATTGGATTTCGTCTCCAAGATAAAGTTGCTATTATTAGTTACTGGTAGCGCATCAGGCATAGGGAGAAGCAATTCCCATTTGATTTTAATTTGATTTAGCTGCTGACTTTTTTAAACCTATCTTGTTGCGCTTTTCAATTAATAATAGTCAATGAGACCAGGTCAACTCATGATGCTATCAATGAGACGTATCCTGCCCCTGCAGGCGCAAAGGCAGTAAGGCGTGCAGTCTTCATAAAAGCTGATATCTCAATCTACAACGAGGTAGAGAATCTTGTTAAGGAGTGTGTGAAGGTGTTTGGAAGATTAGATATGTAGTTATGTTTAACGTAATCTATCACCTTCTC
>JAFEJD010001904.1:0-10246 GCA_018296065.1 Blastomyces percursus | reverse complement strand
GAACTGGGCGTGGCCGATTGAAAAGTAGCGTTTAGCACGACCAACAACATTCTGACCAACATGCCAACCGCAGAGGATCCGATAATCGGATCCAGCAGCTCTAATAATTCAGGAAACGGGAACGAAACATTTCTACACTAGTTAATTTGTATGTAAAGCTGTGGATACGCTATACTTGATTCAAAATAGTCAAGTCTTGGTGTGGTGCGAATAGCCAAAAATGTGGTGCAAATATCAATCCCCGTGTTTCACCAATTGACATTATTATTATTATATTATTATTATTATTTCAAGGCAGATACCTCTTTTCCCAGACTAAGAAGAACTCCAATAAAAATACTAAAAGCTGAGAGGAAGGATCTTGGCAGTGAAGAGCGATGGGAAGAGTTTCTGTGCCGAAATTTTCGTTCCTCCCCGTAGTTTGTTGTTGCAGAGTTGCAGTTGGGTTATTTGATGCAAGATCTGCATGCACCATGATGCAAGGAGTCGGGAAGATGTCTGGGATGGGGAAGATGGCACACGGGGAGAGAAAGGAATTGCGATCGAACTCTTTGTGGTGTTGTATTCTATTGTTACTACTCTCATTATTGACATTCGCTTCCTGTTCGTGACTTGTTCTCCCTGCACTGCAATTGTCTCTGCTGAATTCCACTGCAATGATGATGATGATGATGTATTCTTATTCTTCCCAGGTATCGAATTTCCCTCAATGTCCTTCCTTCCCACTCGGCAAAGCGGCTGCGCTAGTCCCTACCAGGCCTAGTGGCTGTGGAAATAACAGGAAATCCCAAACCTTCCACTCACCCCACCCAGCCACATCCTGCCCGCTGATTGGCTGCCGGCGGGGGGTCTTGGCGCCCCTGGCCCCGGCGCAATATCGCCATACGGTCACAAAACAGGATACCAGGTAAGGTGCCTAGGTACCACCGCAGACAGGGCCGGGCCCGCAGCCAATAATGGCAGGCGTACGTCTGTCACAGCTCGTCACGGCGCCCAGGCAGCTGACTCAGCCCGGGGCGTGTGCCCAGCCTCCCGCCACAGCCGGGGGTCAGTCGGCTGGAGTTGCGGCTCCCTGCGCTTGCTTGGCCTGGATCGTCTTTCTTCGTCTTGTTCTTCTTTTCTTCTTCTTTCTTCTTCTTCTGCTTCTTCTGCTTCTTTATTTGAACCTCAATTCCTCTCGTCTCCGCTTGGAACCAGCAAGAGATCTATCTATCTTTCGTCTTGTCCCTTCGACCGACGAGTAGAACGAAACCATCTATACGCTTACCCTACACTCTATCTTACCCTACCCTAGAGCTTGTAGATACATACAATCGCTTTTTATTTTTTTTATTTTTTTTACCTTTTTTCCCCCTTTCCACCTACCCTCCCGAAACCACCACCAGGAGAAGAATAATTGTTCTTCTCTGATGAAACGGGAGTCTCGCCAGGCGGAACGACAGTGCTAGTCGGTAGTTCCCGCCCTATCCTACTCTACCTTTCGATCTCCACTCGTAGGGTTACTGGCTGCCGCGTAACATTTGCTTCGCGCCGCTCCCCCCGCTCTCAGTTATATAGTTCGACTCGACTGACGCCTTATTGTATCTTCTTCCCCTTCGCTAAAGAGGATAATAGTAAGGCTTACTACCAGTTTGGGACGCGGAAAAGAGGAGGGAAAAAAACATAGAGAATATAGAGAGTTGTGACGCATTTACGGAACGCGCGGGAAAAAACTGGAAAATAGGAGATAAGCAGGGAAATTTTTCTTTTTGAAAAAGGATATCTTCATTGGATTTTTTCTCTCTCTCTCCTTGTTGAGTAAATCTACCTTTTTGCCTTTTACCATCCTCTTCTTTCTTTCTTTTTTTCCCCCCTCCCTGTGGAACATGGGTCTTTCGTCGTCTCTCCCTTTTAAAAATCCATAATTCTTACTCATAGAACAATCTTGCTGTCCGCTTTGATTTTTTCAAGGTTTTCAATTCCTTTTCTCTGAAGACCCTGTGACAATCTTGTTGAACGTCGGAAACTTTCCCAATTTGACGACTCGACTTTTTACGTGATTAAGAAATATATTCACCGCCATGTTGCGAACTGCTACGGTGAAGGCGCCCTCGAGCGCTGCGTTCCTCCGCCGCTCGCCCTGCGCGTGCAACACCCGATCGTTTTCCCTCGTTTCGTCGAAACCCGCCAACGTCGTGTCGCGGAGTAGCTCGAAGCTGCATCTGGCCTCGCGGAGACCGTTGGCTGTCGTTGGTCACCAACAGGTATGGAATCAGAAGAGATACAAGGCCATTGCGGCTGAAGAGTCTAGTAAAGGAGTGGTATGTCTCCATTCTCACTTTTGCAGCTGTTTTCTTTTTTTTCCTTTTTTTTTTTCTTCTTTGAAATTGACACTATCTTGAATTTCGTAGGATCCTAGCGATTCCTTCCTTCAAGGGAGCACTGCAAATTACATTGATGAGATGTATATGGCTTGGAGAAAAGACCCCGCAAGCGTTCATGTCTCCTGGCAAACATACTTCCGCAATATGGAAGATGGCAATATGCCCATCTCGCAAGCCTTCCAACCTCCCCCAACCCTCGTTCCAATCCCAACCGGCGGCGTTCCTCAACATATGCCCGACGCTGGGACCGCAAGTGCTGCTGGGACTGAAGTATCGAACCACTTGAAAGTCCAGCTTTTGGTGCGCGCGTACCAGGCCCGTGGACACCACAAAGCAAAGATTGATCCCCTGGGAATTCGTGGAGAAGCCGAGGCTTTCGGATACAACAAGCCCAAGGAGCTGGAGTTAGACCATTATGGGTTCACCGAGAACGATCTGGACCAGGAATTCGCCCTTGGGCCTGGTATTCTGCCACGTTTCGAGACCGCAACGAGGAAAAAGATGACGCTGCGGGAGATCATTGCTGCCTGTGAAAAGATCTACTGCGGTTCTTACGGTATTGAGTACATCCACATCCCGGACCGAGTACCTTGTGATTGGATCCGTGATCGCGTTGAAATCCCAACGCCTTACAAATACTCCGTCGATGAGAAACGTCGCATCCTTGATCGCCTGATTTGGAGTTCTAGTTTCGAGGCTTTCCTTGCCACCAAGTTCCCCAATGATAAGCGTTTTGGCCTCGAAGGTTGCGAAACCCTGGTTCCGGGAATGAAGGCTCTGATTGACCGCAGCGTTGACTATGGCATTAAGGATATCGTCATTGGTATGCCACATCGTGGTCGTCTCAATGTGCTTAGTAACGTTGTTCGAAAACCCAATGAATCCATCTTCAGCGAATTTAGCGGTACCATTGAGCCATCTGATGAAGGATCCGGAGATGTCAAGTACCATCTTGGCATGAACTTTGAACGTCCTACACCTTCCGGCAAGCGCGTGCAGCTTTCCCTCGTTGCCAACCCGTCACATCTGGAAGCTGAGGACCCTGTTGTTCTCGGAAAGACTCGCGCCATCCAGCATTACAACAACGACGAAAAGGAATTCAACACTGCCATGGGTGTGCTCCTTCACGGCGATGCTGCATTTGCTGCTCAGGGCGTCGTTTACGAAACTATGGGATTCCACTCGCTGCCCGCATACTCCACCGGAGGAACGATCCATATCATCGTGAACAACCAAATCGGTTTCACCACTGACCCCCGATTTGCTCGTTCCACACCATACTGTTCTGATATTGCCAAGGCAATCGACGCGCCTGTCTTTCACGTCAACGGAGATGATGTTGAAGCGCTCAACTACGTCTGCCAAATGGCAGCTGACTGGCGCGCGACTTTCAAGCGCGACGTGGTCATCGACATTGTCTGCTACCGGAAACAGGGCCACAACGAAACGGATCAGCCTTCTTTCACCCAGCCTCTGATGTACAAGCGCATCGCAGAGCAGACCAACCAACTTGACAAGTACGTCGACAAGTTGATCCGGGAGAAGACTTTTAGCAAAGAGGACATTGAGGAGCACAAAAAGTGGGTCTGGGGAATGTTGAACGATAGCTTCGATCGCAGCAAAGACTACCAGCCCTCCAGCAAAGAATGGCTGACCTCCGCATGGAACGGATTCAAAACCCCCAAGGAACTGGCTTCGGAGGTCCTCCCCCACCCGCCCACCGGTGTCCCCACGGAAACGCTAAAGAAAATCGGCGAGGTTCTCGGCAAAATCCCTGAAAACTTCACCGTGCACCGTAACCTGAAGCGTATCTTGGCGAACCGGAAAAAGACCATCGAAGAGGGTGAGAATATCGATTGGTCGACTGCTGAGGCACTTGCGTTTGGTTCTCTCTGTGCTGAGGGCCACCATGTGCGTGTCTCTGGACAGGATGTGGAGCGTGGTACCTTCTCGCAGCGCCATGCTGTTCTGCACGACCAGGAGAACGAGACGACCTACACAGCACTGCAGCATATTAGCCCCGATCAAGGGAAGTTTGTCATCTCAAATTCTTCCCTTAGCGAGTTTGGCGTGTAAGTGTTCATCCTGCCCCTTTGCTTTTCGGTTTTTGATTTTGTTTGTACGTTCTGACAAGCTTGACAGCTTGGGCTTCGAATACGGCTACTCCCTCACCTCTCCCGATGCATTCGTGATGTGGGAGGCTCAATTCGGTGATTTCGCCAACAACGCTCAATGTATCATCGACCAGTTCGTCGCGTCCGGTGAATCCAAGTGGCTTCAGCGGTCTGGGCTTGTCATGTCACTGCCACATGGCTATGACGGCCAGGGTCCCGAGCACTCCTCCGCCAGAATAGAACGTTATCTCCAACTGTGTAACGAGGATCCAAGAGTGTTCCCCACCGGCGATAGAGTCGACCGTCAACACCAGGACTGCAACATGCAGATTGCCTACATGACCACACCATCCAATTTGTTCCACGTCATGCGCAGACAGATGAACAGACAATTCCGAAAACGTAAGATTCAAGCTTCCATCTCCTTTCTTTTCTTTTTTATTTGAAAAGACCTTATTTCAGCAACTAACACTCCCATTCCAGCCCTAATCATCTTCTTCTCCAAATCTCTCCTCCGCCACCCCCTCTGCCGCTCCTCCCTCTCAGACTTCACTGGCGACTCTCATTTCCAATGGATCATCCCAGATCCAGAACACGGCACAGGCGCCGTAAGCAACCACAAAGACATCGACCGCGTAATAATATGTTCCGGCCAAGTCTACGCCGCGCTACAAAAACACCGCGCCGCCCATGGCATCAAGAGCACAGCCATCACGCGTATCGAGCAAATGCACCCCTTCCCCTGGCAACAACTCAAGGAGAACCTGGACAGCTACCCGAACGCCAAGGATATCGTCTGGTGCCAGGAGGAGCCGCTGAACGCGGGTGCGTGGAGCTACATGCAACCACGCATTGAAACTCTGCTGAACGAGACCGAGCACCATAACCGACGCCATGTGCTGTATGCCGGCCGCCATCCGAGCGCGAGTGTGGCGACGGGTATGAAGGCTAGCCATGTTAAGGAGGAGCAGGATTTGTTGCAGGATGCGTTTGAGGTGCATCAGGATCGGTTGAAGGGGGAGTAAGAGTAGGATGTGAGGTCAACTTACAAACAAAATAATAAAAAAAATAAAACATAAGAAAGAGAACCGGGGGTTGGGGAGGGAGAATTTTTTTTTTTTTCCCTTTTCTTGCCCCAGGCTTTTTTCCTTTGTTTTTTTTTCATTGCGATATGGATTTTTTCCGCCTTTCTCTTTTCTCCTGTTTCTTTTTCGTGAAGATATATTGAATTCTTTTTTTTTATTGCCGCTTTTCCTAGTGTACATCTTTTTATTTCCTTCACTACGCCTTCATTTCCTGTTTAGCCTCATTATCTCCTGATGTTTTTACTGAACCTCTTCCTTTTCCCTGTGTAAATTTCTATCATCATCATCATCATTTTTTACCTTTTATTAAAACACCCAACCACAAAATAATCACCAATTTTTATCCCCTTCCTATTGTTATTATCGTAGCATATGCGTTTCCATTCCACATCTCATTCCTTTCCTTGCTTTCGTCCTCTCTTCCTCCCTACATTTTTTTTTCCTCCACAACTTTTTTAATCGGGCTCCACAAAAATATCAACATAAAAGGTCAACGAACGCAAGGGGAAAAAAAAACGAAAAAAAAAAAAAGACCGAAAAAAGAGCTAGCTGTTAAGAGTTGAGTTTGGTATTTGACTTTCGTCCCTTTTCCTCGTATCGTTTCCTTTTGATTTGATTTGACACAACGGCAATGAAACACACATCAATTGCGTTCTTCCTCTTTTCTCAGCAGAAACCATTTTTTATTCGGTGTACGTGTTTCCACTACGGTCAAAAGGGGAGATCGAGAGAGAGGGATCGAGGGAGTGGAGAGCTGAATCAGATCAAAACATGGCTAAATAGCGATAACTATACATAGTTTTGGGTGTGTTGTTGTTGTACTATTTTCAAATAGCCTGGTTCATAATAAATAGAAGGGAGGGGAAAGGAAAGAGAACACAAAATGTAAATTAGATGATGTTTTTCTTAATACTTTGTTTCTTTGCCTTTTCGTGCAGTGAATTATCTCATTGTAAAATAAGGTTTGATGCCAAGGACCACTGGACGCTATATCATTTGCAGCCTAGCGATTTGAACCCGCCAGCATTCCCCACTAAATCACTTTAGGCCAGGCGCGGCTCCTAGGTTGAATCTTGCCGAAGCAACTCCGTAACTTACTCTCTCTCCCTCTCCGTCTTCACTTTTCTATACGCATCCAACGTGCTGCTTCTCTCCATCCACTTCTTCTCTTTATATATCTATTTTCCTCTGTCATTGTGAAGACACTCCACACTGCTGGCATTTTCACTACCTGATTACCTACCACCCACCCACTTGCTTGGAAGTCAGCTGTCCTGTCTATCCCTCTCACCTCCCCGCCTCACCTGGGTGCAGAGGCTCAGAAGCTAGCCTCCCGTCTCTCCCTTTCCTTATTTTCGTCCCTTTCATACCACCTTATATATAAGATACATCAGTAACACGTACAGCGCTAGTGGAATTCATGGCCACGACTCTCCCCCCGGGCGCTTCCCACGCCGCAACCACAAACACCAGCTCCGCCGGCCCCGGACCAAGCACCACCTCCATCCGCCAATCCGCCCGCCAAACCCGAACAAACCCCAGCCGCACTTCCAAAACAGCCAGCCGCGCTGCCTTCGCCGGCCTAGGCCTGCACGGCAGCAGCGGTGTATACGGGCTTGGTGCCGGTGTCGGCGCTGGTGGTGGTGGTGTAGGGGGGCTAGGTCTCGAAGCATCCGGCGCGGCAGTAGGCGCTCACAACATCCCACACGGCCTCTACCCGGCCATCACGCACTTTACGGATGCCATCACGGCGCTGCCGAAGGAGTTTCGGAGGCATGCGTCGTTGTTGAAGGAGGTGGACGGGAAGGCGTGGGCGTTGGAAGAGGCGTTGGCGAAACAGCTGGATGCGGCGACGGCATCGACGCCTTATGCGAAATTGATGCAGGGGGGTGTACCGGTGAGTGCTTTTTTTATTTGGTTTATGAAGAACTTGGTTTTAGTGGGTGTCGCTATGCTAATTGTGTTTTGCGGGTAGTCGAAAGAACCGATCAACTACGACTCGCCTGAAGCACTTGCTCGCAGGAAGACTTTTTATGACCTCCGCGCCACCCTGTCCGACCTCATGATTACTACCGACGAGAAGAACCATGTATTGTGGAATGCGAATATTGAGCTTGAGAAGCAAGTTAGACGCATTGACATGACCTTTCCATACGTTGAAGGGGAGATTAGCGAAGAGGCCCGTTTGGGCAGTCTCACACACTGGGCATATTCGAACAAGGCAGCTGCGAAGACTACAGGGAATACATCTGAGCGTCCCCGGCGCGAAACTGCTTCTACCCGCGATCAGAACCTTGCTGCGGCTCTCGAGGGCGAAGCTAGAAGGGAAGGTGGCTCCCGAAAACATCGACGTACTCAAGCTGATGCGGATGGTGAAGACGGACGGGTTCCGTCGCGGAAAGGCACGGGTAAAGGTAGAAGCGGCGAAACGCCCAGTATCCCGATTGGTACGGGCGGAGCAGTTGCGAGTTCTGCTGCGCCTGCCAAACGGAGGAGAGTTGAGAAGCCTCAACCCACAGCTTCAGCTACCGCTGCCGCGATGGAGAGGTCGGCTAGTACGACGACAAATACAGTTGCTGGACGAGGTGCTGCGAAGGAGCCTTCTGCTACGGATGGCGTGAAGAAGAGGGCGCGAGCACCTAATGCTAATCCCGGTGGGAGGAAAAGGTACGTCACGATAATTGCCCGCCCGGTTGGGAAACAAGAGTGTCGAGGGTTGCAGAACCAATTCTAATTTGAATGAAAACTATAAAAATAGGGCGAACACAGCAGCATCCGCGACCGGATCACCGGCGCTTCTCCCTTCTCCCGCCATCCCCTCCCTTAACACTTCTACAAAGGCTGGTAGTCCCGCTCCCAATACTCTTCCGGGCCCACAATCTTCTCGATCACAGCTAGGCAGCTCCCAGGTGGCCACTGGCCGTCAACGGCCTTCATCTTCTGCGTCGAATCGGGCGCCCAATTCAAGTACGTTACCCGGACCTTCACCTGGATTCATCACCCACCTGGACGTATCTAACCCGGTTGTCCCAATCGCAGAAAAACCCCCTTCTTCGGACCTGAAGCCCTCCACATTGTCCCGGGATACAGCTAGCGCTAGAGTGGAGCCCAGTTCTTCTACTCCGGCCGAAGTTAACGGCGATGGGAAAGCCAACGCTTCTGCCTCTACTTCCTCTAGACCCGCGGAGCCGGTACCAAAGCGGGAGGACACAGCCCCTACCAGCTACAATAACGTCAATAACGGAACCAAAACAGAACCAGGCCCCAACTCCGAACCCATATCCGCACCACTACAGCCGAAAGGCCGCTCTTCTAAGAATTCAACGCCCGTGGGCTCTGCCTTTCCCGAATCATCGCAGCAACAACCGCAGCAACAACGGACCACAAGACCACGCGGTGGTACTACCACAATAGCCGATGGCGGAGGACCAGGCGGCGCTGGCACGGCCAGCAGCACTAGCACTGGCACCACCAAACGATCACATAAAAAGGGCGCCGGACTGGCAGCCACGCAGCAACTTATCGCAGCTGCAGTTGCCACGGAAGACGAGGATTCGTCGCGCCAGGGGGATGATGAGGAGGAAGAAGGGGAGCCGAGGTATTGTTATTGTAACCAAGTTAGTTTTGGAGAGATGGTTGCGTGTGATAATGAAACGTGTCCGCGGGAGTGGTTCCATTTATCGTGTGTGGGGTTGTCGAGGGCGCCGTTGAAGAGTTGTGAGTTTTAACACCACCCCCCTCCTTCCTTTTTCCTCTATGAATGGGACTATGGAATTTTCCTCTATGTCGAGTTCTCTTTAAGATGCTAATATATTTTTTTTTGTGTGTGTGTGTGTGTGTTTCTAGCCAAATGGTATTGCAATGAATGCAAGGATAATCAACGGAAAGGGAAATCGGGGAACGGGAAATAGGGATGCGATAATCGATGGATGTGATGTCCGCTTTATTCTACCATCACCGCTATTCCTACCCGCCTTCTCGCGAAAAAGCTGGCTATCAAATTTGGATCGATTGTCCCATGTCTATTTTATTATTCCCGTTCTTACAGATAGATAGACACCTCTCGTTCTCCTTTACTCTTGTCTCAACCCACCTTACGAATATCGCGAAACTAGGAAATAAAGACAAGCCGGATGGATTCCTCGAACGGATGGCGAGATTTTGGAGCTGGGGCGTTTTTTATTTTTATTTTTTATTTTATTTTATTTTATTTTTTTTGATTCTATTTTTATTTGGAAAGATAAGAATCAATTCTGTTAATCGTTCAAGAACACGTTGACAGGGACCGCCATATACAATTTGATTTACTCCACACCTCGATCTAAAAACCAAGGGCATGATATAACTCCGTATCTAATTGCAATACAAAATGATTCACGCAAAATCTTAAATACATAGACATGCATGCATGAAAATGCTAAAATTTAGAGAAGACCCTGTACCAACTATGCGTCGCAAGGCCTCACAGCCCCAAAACATGCAATCAAAGTATCAAAATCCAACAATTAGAGACACAATGATCCTACACCGTATCTAGCGAAGCCACCCTAAAAACTCCCCGTAAACCGATCCAATATCTGCCCCGCCAACGGCCTCCTCTGATGCCCCAGAAAACCCTGACCCTGGCTTCCCTCCCCACCCTCACCACCACCTGCCACATCTACCCCACCCCTATCACTGACAC
>JAFEJD010001902.1:14891-39497 GCA_018296065.1 Blastomyces percursus | reverse complement strand
GGGAAGGGGGGATTCAGTTTTCGGGTCTTGGCGTGGTTTGTTGCTGGTGGTTATCTCCAAATGAATGGGAAGGAGGAGATGATGATGGGGGTATCGTGATATTACACCACCTGCACCGGCAATGTGGTCTCTCGCGGGGCCTCCTCGGGTCCTCAGGTCCATTATTCCCGTTCCTCTGTATGCCCATACTTTTGATGTTGCTGTGCTGGTTTGGTCTGTTCTGGTCTGTTCTGGTCTGCGCCAAGTCTGTCTCACACCCTCTATCCCCTATATTTCCTGCGGGAGAGCGCAGGAGTTAAATGCCAAGAATATGAACGCGCATACATACATGCCTTAGCTAGTAACGGGGCGGAGAAGAGATACGCTGCGTAAGCAAAGAGGCAGCTCGTAGTTAACTGGGGCGGAGCAAAAGTGCTTGGCTAGGGTGGTGCAATAATAATGATCTAGTTACACACTCGTCAGAGACGATATTTAAGCTATTTATTTAACCTTATTTTAACTTAACTAGTTTTTGCCCTTCCCTGTCCTATCTTGCTCGGCAAGACAGCTTCTTTTTCCCCTCTTTCCGGTGGTGCTGAGAAATCGGACCGGAACACGAGCGAGAGCGGGTGGTGTCTCGCGATGGGATTATTTTTTATTTTTTTCCTCCAATCTTTGTAAAGGACGGTAAACGGAGGGAAGGGGAAATTATACGGGAGCGTACTGAGGAATCGCCGGCTTGGAACGCCTTTGCGCTGGCCACCCAGTTTCTTTCCTTCACTTTGGTTCTCCGCCGTCCTTTGGCCTTCAACATCTTGGCAAAGGAGAATGTCCCTCTAGTAGTTACGGGCCAGTCACGTCGTGGTCGAGTGCCACACAAGGAAGAGACAGACCCCTATGCAGCCAAGCTGTGCAGCGTCATCGTTTCCATCATTCTCACCACCACCACCACCGTCACCATCACCTGCTGCGTTCCATCGCTCCACGACTCACAGAGAATACATGCAGATCCGGGTAATTCTTTATCTCTTCCCTTTTGCCCATTACCAATATGCTCTGTCGGTTGTAGATGGCGTGTTGGAGGGAATTAAAAAGAAATGAGAGACAACGCGACATAGCACACAGACACCACCGACTGAATGATCTGGAGGTTGCTAGGCCTTCTCGCCCTGCTTCTTTCTTTTGATCAACTAAACGTCCCATTGTGGGACAATGATTTTGGTTTAGTCTTTTCAGAGGACTATATGCAGGGTATAGAAGATAGCTAGAGGGATGGCACGGTTGTCTGAATTCGAACCAAATCGCACTTTCAGGCTGGGCGGCTTTTGATATGAGCGCATGAATATAAATCTAATGCAGATCTCCAATATTTTGGGAGCCCTAGAAATCGAACACATGGGCTGTACATACTGTGCAGTATATGCATAGAATTTTGTATATCGACGTCGGCTTGGGTGAGATGTTGTTCCCTTTACTACATGCCATCTCTGAATTTTCATATTGTTTTGAACCATCCCACGGATGTGCATTGATCAAGCACGGCAACCTGCCGATACATAGTCAAAGCCGAGGTCTGCATCCTGCAACGTAGTGTAATTTGTCGAGATAAGTTACGTATGCCTCTCCGGGATTGGTGGCTGAATGGTTAGCTGGCTGTGGGACGTTTTGTTGAAGAAATCTACGGAGTAGTAGCAAGCGGCATTGACATCTAGAAGGAGGCCGAATAGTGGTCTTCACTTGGAATCCGGAAAGATAGGAAAATCAGTCACTTCACGCACTGCCCGATTTGTCTTGGACTGTCTAAGGCAGTTCTTCTCGTTCTCCCCATAGAGTTTCTAGTTCCCTGAGATCCCTTTCGGAATCGAACGACCCATGCTTAAGCCCAGAAATCGAGCCTTTGCCGAACCCTCCACAAGGCGCACAACAAACAGCTCACTGCCTCCTCTTTTTCTATCAACTCAGCCGCGACATATCTACGTAGTCATACCAACGGGTTGACGAGCCATACACAAAGGAACACAACTGGAACCTCATCAATTAGCCAATTGCACTGGCACGAAGAGAGACAATCTTCAACAAAAAGCATGCCAAGCAAATAGCTCTTGGTTACACTTCCATAGAAGAAACATGCCAAGCCCCGAAACCCGAAGCTGCCAAGTCCTCTCTCATCGCCAAGGCCGGGGGCGCGTAGATCGGAGCGCCAAGACCTAGGGGCGGATGGGTGTGGGAGGGACGGGATCCACGGGGTCATTGCCTTTTTCGTCCCATCCCAACTTTTAAGGGTTCCGTTCTCATTGCTTTTTTTTCGTACTTTTTCCTTTCTGCCGGTGGCTCGGCTTGTTCCGTTCAGGGAATGGAAGTGCGTATTTACGGTATGGTCATGGAACGTTTGATTCCATATCATACGGATGCAGCGTTTGCAAAATATTTGAACGCTTGAAATTTTAAATAACTAGTGTATGGGTTGTTGCCCTCTGTGAGTGCATTAGGATAGCGACAATTTTCTTCCGATGGCATAGATCAGGTTGTGACTTGTCGCCTTCACGCTTGCATGTATAACTTATAACTAGGCCACAAATTGGGTGCGAAATTGGAAGTTCGTTTGCATAGAAGGATGAAAAGCTCTGAACCCAGCATTGCCAGATCTGTCTGTCATACTTTATGTCTTGTACTTAAAAGAAAGGAGCCCCATGAGCAAGCAATTTAGTATGGCTCCTCATTGCTGGAATGTGCGGACCAATTTTTGAGGCCCCCAGGTTGAATGAAGGAAGGAGAGAGCATTAAAACGGACATCTCTAAAATTCACAACAGCAATGCTGCATCCGCTTCTCCTACTATAAATGCTAGGGTAGGCACGCTATCAGACACCTCGGAAGTTCACCAAGCCATTTTCGAGACCACTAAAGGAACGATGAAGCCAGAGAGCTTGTCTAGAACAATAGGCAACTCGCTCCAGTAGGAATCTAAAATGAACGGTCGCCATTTCGCTCCTTTAGCCTTCTTTCCTCACTTTCTAAGATCCCATCTGGCAGAAAACGGGTTTATTTTCAAACATACCACTGTTTGGAGCTGCTTCTAGTTCAGGCCATTAGAACCTCAAGAGGGTTCCTCAAACCCTTCAAGCTATTGGCGCAGGTAACATGGGGGAGGCGCCTGAAAACACCCTCCCTCTCTGTTTTCTGCATAAAATCCTGCCATTCTTTCGTCTGAATCCATCCTTACGATGCTTGCTCGTTTTTGAAGTTGACAAGCAATAAGGTGTCGTGCATGGCTTCACGAGTTGTTCCCCGCGGGCGGCCGGGAGGAGCCATCTCAACCGCAATAGTCTCGAATTTCGTGACAAGTGGACTCGCATGTGCATGTTCCTGAACCTCTGACAAGAGGTTATCGAGACGGTGCACCCTTGGCAGATCGGAGTGGCTGTTAGGCGATGGCTCCACGCCAGGTGGGACTCTGGCCGTTTGGATGTTACGAGACATCTGCGATGCAAAAAAGAATATCACACAAACAGCGGCTTCCCACCCGTCTCGAGACTTCCTGTGTTTTGCACCTGATCAACATGCCCGCTGGCTTTGAGCTGTCCGCGTTGAAACAACATGATGGGGAGACAGGCCGGATATTGGGAAGAAAAGGTATTTAGCGTTGACAGGAAACGTCATCCGCGCGAGATTGAAATAATCTGGAGCCGGATTTATGGATAACGCATGATATTCCCAAATGTGCCGCTTGTGCGCTGGGTAATGATCTTTCCCCGCATTCTGGCCGGGGCTTGCGCGATGTGCCGAATCCAAGACAAACCCTCAGCTGACATAGAGAACCCTGCAACGGAGAAGATTGCCAAATCGACATAGTTGTACCGTTTGTATCCTGTCAACTTAATTTGAACTCCGAAAGTAACGGTGAAGCAGGTTCATAG
The DNA here is from genome assembly GCA_018296065.1 of Blastomyces percursus. NCBI lineage: Eukaryota > Fungi > Ascomycota > Eurotiomycetes > Onygenales > Ajellomycetaceae > Blastomyces > Blastomyces percursus. The sequence continues at coordinate 35,602 of JAFEJD010001902.1, read as the reverse complement.
TCCTAGAAAGAAGATGCGACAACCAGGGCGCGCTGCTTGGTATTTAGCCTCTGAGTCGTTCAAAATGAGCAACCCGTAAAAAGCGCAGTGGCGAGGCATCAAAAGATCTTAAAAGTCTTGAATGCCAGTTTCCCCTTTTAATCCTTCCTTTTGATGGCCTTCATCGTCTTCCTCAACCATGAAATGTGGTTCCTCATCGTCGAAATATCGTTCTTGCTCTTCGTTCCAGTCATCATATTCTTCATTTTGATCAACAGCGTTGTAATCAAACTCATGATCCGCACCCCTCAGGAACCGCAGCTCCATTTCCCAGCGCCATCGTTCAGCGCCCTCTTCCTTCGTTTCTGGTATCTCATCCTGATCCTCGGCGAGAATCTCTCCGTTGGGGCCGCGGGTGTATGTAACGGTCGCATTAGGGTTGGGATGCGCCAGTGCCTCCATTTTAGCTTCTGATCTCATCAGATCGGCTTCAAGTACGCCAGAGTATCCCTTAGCACGGCCTTCTTTCTCCCTCTCGGTTGCACTTTGGAACCGTCTGATCAGCCGGTCGTAGAGAAGGGGGTCTATCCCCAAAGCTGTTAGCAGCGAATTTAAACTAATGGTAGGAGCAACTAAAAGCTAACCAGCTAGTTCAAGAGCCTCAGAAAAGTACTCTGGGTGCGCATCGAGATATCGTTTCCGACGATTCTTCACTTGGACAGAGGCAGGAGGATTTACAGGTGGTGGTTCTTGAGTTGGTCGTTCGGTCTGTCTATTGCAGCCATGGGGCTGCATATAAGTGCCTGTATTCATCGGAAAGAACGGCATCCCAAGCGCATTCTTTTTCTAGGAGGGGGTTTCTTCAAAGTTCTGAGAAAATTGTGAGCTTTGGCAATGTCTGTCCATATGAAGCGGTAGAGTAGAAGTGGCGCCGATGGTGTTCGGTACGGGCGGCAATGATGGATCTTGCCCTAGTTAATTAACTAAGGTTGCGGCTGCACGCCCGGACCATCCAGTTGACGCTAAGCCTGATTGGAATATATAACTTCATCCCAGTTGAAAGTTGTCTTCAACATGTTCATGATGGATCATTCTGCTGTCTCTAACCCAAGCTCGTTCTGAATTTCCTATCATATACCTGCCAATCTCCGCTATACCTATCCCTTGGTGAAGCCAAGCTTGTTAGTTCTCAACTATTTTGAGCGGCATATGGCCCACATAATTTAATCTTGCATCAAGTCTTCCTGCTCGGGTCCATCGCACATATTCTTCCATAGATGAGAGAGGTAGTCGGGTTTTTAAATATATTTTTTGTTCCATAACGCTGCCATGCCAGCGAGAAAATCCCCCTCTAAGGGTGGGAAGTCCGCTCAGAAAGTGGAAGATAAAAGGAAACCACCCTCACGATTCCAGGACACCGAGAATCGAGTCCTCTCCGCACCAAAAACTGTTCAATTGATTGGCCTCGCTATTCTGCTTCTGGTGCTTGCGGCCGGCTATTCTCCAATATCTCAATTGACACTCTCGCCAGTCTATGGATCCGTCCCATCAGTAACCTTCCACCAGAGAGGGATGATGGTGGCTGCTCTGTGTGGATGGTTCGCAAAGGACCAAATTAGAAAAAGACTATCCACAAAGATCATGAACGTCTTGCCGGTGCTGGCGTTCACAATCCCGGCTATTCAGTTTTTTATGTTTATGCGAAGCGACCAGCTGGGCGTTGTATATGGCCCTCTCCTGACAGAACTCCTCACATATTTCCCTTTGGTTTTTTTGTCTGTATCTTCAGTAGCCATGTTGCTTGAAGACGCTGACTTGAGGCGGTATGGCGAGACTTTGGGGAATCATGGACCCTTTTTTGGGTCGTATATTCTCTTTAGTACTTTCCAAAAGTTTGTTGGATTTTTTTTGCCTGGGTTTATTGGGAAAAATGCCTTGATGGCTCGCATTCCGCTGCAACTTATAACTGCGTCCCTTTACGCCATTTCTCTCCCATCGAAATGGTTATTGCTCGCGTTACCACCATTGCTGTTTTCGTCTAGATATAACGTGCACTTTCCCTTCAAGCACACAACGGCACTTTTGAACTCAACCTTACAAGCGGAAAATTTTGTTTTGCTGCACCGAGAGGAGTCATTGACGGGATACCTATCCGTTTTGGAGAACGTCAAGGAGCACTATAGGGTGATGAGGTGTGATCATAGTCTTTTAGGCGGAGAATGGACCCAAATGCCTAACGTGCAATATCCGGAAGTCAGGGAGCCTATATATTCGATCTTTACGATGTTGGAGGCGGTGAGGTTGATCAAAAATGACGATGGAAGTTCAAGGATGGGAGGCCCTGGGACCAATTCTCTCGTTGTGTAAATGAGTTCATCGCTTATTCCTTGCTGGTATGATTTATGCTAATCTCAAACACAGCGGCCTCGGAATCGGTACAACGCCCACCGCACTCGTAAATCACGGTATAGATACAACAGTTGTCGAGATAGATCCGGCAGTATACCATCTTGCTGAGAATTACTTCAGCCTTCCAAAAAACTTTACGCCAGTTATACAAGACGCGGTCAAATTTGTAGATGAAGCAAGCAGAGCGACTCCGGCCCCTACATTTGACTATATTGTGCACGATGTTTTCACTGGCGGAGTAGAGCCAGTTAGCTTGTTCACGATAGAGTTTATGAAAGGTCTCCGCTCGCTTCTGAAGGAAGACGGCGTTATCGCTATTGTTAGTGTTATCTCCTGATACTTTGCGTATAGCCTCGCTTATGTCCCAAAATTTGACAGAACTACGCTGGGGATTTGACTCTACCCTCTTCTGGTCTTATTGTTCGAACGATCAAGGCTGTTTTCCCAAGTTGCCGGATATTCCGTGAAAGCGAACCGCCTCCAGATACCCGGGAAGGCGATTTTACCAATATGGTTGTCTTCTGTAAACTGACGGATTCGCCATTGGAGCTCCGAAACCCTACCGAAGCCGACTTTCTCGGCAGCAAGTCCAGGGAAGCGTATCTGATGCCGCAATATGAAATTGACGCAGCTTCTTTCGCAAAAGCCGGGAACGGCCAACAGGATGTCCTTGCAGACGGCCAAGTTGGAGACTTGGTACGATGGCACTCTCAAAGCGCTGCTGGCCATTGGAGTATTATGAGGACAGTTCTCCCTCCCGTTATTTGGGAGAACTGGTGACTTTTCACTCCGATTGTTGCTGACACGGGAGGAAATTCGTTAATGACGCTGGACGCCCTGAGGATTCGTCCTCCCTGCTCAGTTTATTCTATTCTGGGTATCTCATGCCTCTTGTATACATATGTACAAAAACAGACTTCTATCTCTATGTCTTTCTATCACATCCACCAACCCCCAATCGTATCTTGTTGTGGGTCATCACACCTCCAAAAACCCGTGTACATATCAAAGGATCGCCTTCTCCTGTTTAATCAAATTCTTCCTTATAGCTGCAATATCCTGATCACTAAATCCCATCCCGTTCTTCAAATACCCCTCCACCCCAGCATATTTCTCATCCACCCACTTCATTGTCGCCGTGATCGCGGCCGCCTTTGCTGAAACCATCCTCTCCGCCCCTTCCCTATCACCATCAAAGGCCGGATGAGCTAGCACCCTGTCGATAGACTGTTGTCGCAACTCACCCAACCCAGCCTCAGTGAGCTCATACTCTCGCCCAATAACATCATCATCCAGAAGCCCAGCGATCCGCAAAATCAGCGCGGCGCATACACCAGTCCTATCCTTTCCGGCCGAACAATGGAACAACAACGGCTCCTCAGCCCTGTCGCGGATATGTTCAAACACTGCACGGAACGCTCCCCCCGCAGCGCCCGCCCTCAATATCTCCGCGTATGCGCGCATGAATCCTTGCGGTCCGTCAGAGGAGGCATAGTTCTTATAACGCAACGCAAGGCCTTCGGGGCTTGCATCCTGGTCTTTGAAAACGGGGACGTGGCGGCGGGTTGTTCCTGGTATGTCGGCTGAGGGGGAGCGCTCGCACTCGGGGATAGAGCGGAAGTCGTAGATGGTAGTTATACCGAGTTTACTGGTAAGGTAGTTTGCGCCTTCGGGTGTCGTGTTGGATAGAGTAGCGCAGCGGAAGATGAAGTTGCGCCGCACGGAAGTAGTAGGCGAAATTGCGTAGCCGCCCAGATCACGGAGGTTGGCGATGCCATTTGCGAAGTGGAAGGGAGGGGAGGGGAGGTTGATCATCTTTTTCTTTCTTTTTTTCCCGGTTCTTAATCTATCCTCGTGGATTCTTTTCTGTTTCCCTTCTTGCCGGGGGAGGGTGGGGTTTGTCAACTATTTACAGCTTCTTCTCCCTGCTGGATTGTGATATGTTTTTCACTTTGTTTTTTATTTTGTTTTCAATCGAATTAAAAACCTCACCAGTGTCAAATTGATTTACATAAATCTAATAGACGTTGAGATAGGATAGGAGCGGATTTAATCCAATATTTGTAGCTACCCCACCCACAGTAGATATAATCAATATGGAAGTTTGCCGAGGCACAGGCTAATATCCGCCGTATCAACAACGTTGAAGACTCTATTTTACAAAAACGGGAGAAAATTATATTGTTCACAAAATCTTTGTAAGCTGGGGAATGCGATGTTTTCACTCCCCGCTTTGATGATGATTACGGGGCTGTCTGCAACAAATGAATCAGCCCGCATTTTGAATGAAATGGACATTTGCCCATCCGGAGAGTTAGTTAAAGCTTGGTTTAGGGCTGAGCTAAATTATAGATATTTTTCTATCTCAAAAACCGATCCAGTATATTTACAAATATGCAGCGCACAAGATATTTAAACAAATGGAACAATTCCCCAACTGCCTTTTCAAATCTGGAGTGAGGGAGATACAGAAGCCCCAATTGGTTTATTTGACGCCGGATCGTATCCCAAGGAATTCCGCGTACATATTCTTTTCCGAGTAATGTATTCGCATATGTATGGGAAAGGTTCGGAATGTTAACGTATAATATCTGTGTTCCTCTTACGGACTTGCGATTTGGGGTTGAGAAAGGTCGGGAATTATTTTGTGCTCGTTTGGTCCTTGACATCGGGCCCGGGATGGAGAAAAGGCGCCTCTCAACAAGGGTAAAACCATCCAAATCCTTTATTTTCCCGGAGGGATAAAACAATTGGTTTCAATCGTACGCTCACCAGGGAATTCGCGCTGGTAGAGTGCGGTCATGTGAGATTTGCCTCTGATCTGTTGACAAAGGTTAGAGAATAATTTAATTTTCCCAGTCATTTATCCCTATCCTAAAGAGCTCCAATGTCACATCGACATGCACTACGAAGTTCAAGCTTTCAACCCCACACGTGGGAAGGAGTGGACCAAAAATTCAGTAGAAACAGCTGTCGACCATCATTGCTAACTACGCAACCATTGTCCTCAAGAGGTCTTAGGCCACCGTGCCTCCAAAGCGGGTTGCCCTTGGTTTGCAGTTCAATATCAAGTACCAACCCAAGTTCGATGAGTAACTTCGGTAGTAGTCCATTTCCAAAACCAAAATGAGGTACACAGTCACTAGCATCGATTCTCACCACCATCGATGTTGTACTGAATGAGAACTGCAATCTAGGACGGAGACAAGCCTGAGGAAGTCTGTTGTAAAAGTCTGTTTTAAGGATAACCATCAGTTGATTACGTTGTGAAATCCTCCTTGCCGGTGTCCACCATGTGATGTAGTTCATTGGAATTGTGCCATGGCTGGTATATTAAATTCCGATATTTTGGCTTCTGAGAAGTGGCTGAGGGCCGACAACATCCGGGGCTTCCTATTCAGGGCCGGATGAAACGGAATGAAATTGATATGGAAGGAGAAATGAGCACCAAGACCGCTCTCCTCGCGGCCAACGTAACTTCGCTCGCGCCACATTTTTCAGCCCGCACCGGCTCATCAGGCCTCTTCTAGAGTGTGAGGTCCGTTTGAAGACGGTGTTGTCTTGTTTAAATTGGCAAACTTGTCATACTCCTTCACAGTAAGGCCCCTCCACGGCAGGGCGGATAGGTTAATCACGCATTTCATTTCGCACGCCACGATGATAGACATTGGCAGCAAATCCTTTCGGGCAGGTAGGGTATGGTAGGTGATTGCGTTCGGAAAACCATGATTTCATAGTAAAGTTTTGGCCAGTAATTTGACTGCCAAGTCGGCTAGTTACCAGTGGAGGCAGCATTGCTTTAGAGTTCGGCAAGAGGAAATAGGCCATTATTACAGGGAAGGTTTTCAAAGACGCCGAGACACCCACCCCGACGCCAGTGTTCACCTGTCAAAGGTTAAGTCAAGATCGCAAACAAGATTTAGGGGACCTTGGGAGTAGCTCGATTTCAATCCTTCAATCAAACCCGAACTGACTTGCGCGCCACGGGCACCACTGGATCCGGTACGTGTGGGACTGAGAGCGTAAACGACCGCACCAAAAGGAATCAAATCCTGCCAGTGGGGGTTGGGGAGTACCCGTCTTAGGATCCTTAGCATGCTTTGTTTAGCATCTGGGTTTCCGCATGGTAGCTCGTCCTCAAACCACGGACAGAGGAAGTGAACTACATTTTAGAGAAGAAGAGAAAGAGGATCCATTGATATGTCTGCGGGGGAGACTCCGTGTGTCACGTGGGAATGACATCTACCTCAAAGGCCCAGGGAATCGACAATTGACGTTCATGGATGGAATATGTGACATCGAAGGTCAGTCGGAGATGCCTTGCTGATTCTTTCACCCCGAATTAGCGGTAGGGATGATATACTGTTCTTATTCCAAAGGCGGTTTGGTTTCTAGCGAATTCATGTCAGGGACTTGACAAGAATTACCTTATGATGGAAGCGTGCAGAACACTTCACCCACCATTCTTGATGACATTCCTCGGAAAATTGCCAAGTGTCATCGGTTCGCATAAGACTGGCCGAGCCGTTGCTTGAACAAACCCAAAAGCAGAAAACAACGCTGGAAAGAGTCCTTGAAAGCGGCACGATATAACGACGAAGGAATCCGCTTGCCGGGGGTTGCAGAATTATTATCCAGGATATTCTGAGCCGGAGTCTTTTTTCCCCTTACAATAATGTTTTGAATCAGTGGCTGGCGTGCGGAGTAGTTACTACGGCATGCGATATTTGCTCACTTACGGGTGATGTTATTTCTCTACTACATCCCGTCCACGCTAAAACGTAACTGTACAGATTTAAATTATTCTGCCGATCAAAGTTAGCCTAAGGCGCTAGATCCCCTGGCACAGGAATCGGCCCCATCTTAGGGTCAATACACCCCGAGAGTCGCCTGCTTTTCTTCAGAAGTGTTCGAAAAGGTCGGGTGCCGCGGGGACACCTTTCTATGCCTTTGAATGAAAACGGTGAACAATATTCCCCTTGCTATTTATTTACCTCTCCGCCCAGCAGTACAGTTTAGAATGCTGCCAAATGCAGATCAACAAACCTGGTGGCGAGTGCGAGCTTGGCAATTGTAACGTCTGGCACAAGCTTGCGGGGAACAAGTGACAAGTTAACGTTAAGCCACTGGCCGAAGTGTAGATCCTTGGACAACCAAGCATCAAGCCGACACCTGGAGGATAATCCTAAAGGCTCCATCGACACAGGCTGAGAACAATCTGTAAACGGAGACTTTGATCATCAAGAATCATCGATGTCACCATGTCTCCAATTTCATTCGTGTTTTCCCCATTTCCCGCATGTTTACATAGTACATGGGCCGGATTAAGTGCAAGATGCGCACCAATCCTATTGGCCCAGAAGTGCCCCAAACAGACCAGGTTCAACATGATGATGCAGATCTGGCTCGAAAGAATGGTTGCATTAACTCCACGCCCCGGTCGACAACAGCTGGCGTGCGGTTGTGGACGGGAAATGGGGAACCTGGGACTTCTTGCCTCCGGCTGGCTGCAGGCTCTTCCTGGTTCCGTATCAGAACTTCATCCAGCATTCGCGAAGCTTGTCCGCAAGGGGGAGGTCGTTAGATGAAAATGCCACCCCAGAGAGGGGAACCCATAACCCTGGACTGCTCCGTCCAGGCCTCAAGCAGCAGTACGGATAAAGCTGGGGTTAGGCAAAAAGCTTTGCTAGAGAGGTCCCTGTTTGTGTCTCCAGACTCTGCGGGCGGAAATCCGTACTCCCAGCCCATGAACATAAATATACGACCTTGCCGCCAGTGGTTGTGCTTTGCTTCTTATTCTCACTATTGAGCTCGTTATTCTGGGGTTAATCCGCGCTGGGTATTCAAGCCCTTGTTGAGCGAAGCCTCGCCCATCATGGCTATTTTATCATGGCTTTCCGCCGCGGCGCTGGTTTCGTCGGCGCTTGCTATGTCCCCTGAGTAAGCTTCATTTATATATGGAATAACTGTTCAGTTTGATTGAATGATGGTTCTTTAGTGTATCATGCTCACAAAATTTTGGGTGCATAGACAGTTTATCTCGGCTCCTCGACGAGGTGAAGCGATCCCGAATCCATCAGGAGTGAGTTGTGATTCTTCTTTCTTTTTCCCTTCTTAAACTATTTTGCTCGTATGGTCATAGTTCTTTCTATTTGGTTTCATACTCCCTGACTTCAATTGGTGTAGAAACTCGCTGTTTTTCACGTCTCTCAATATTCATTTGAAAAACATGATACCGTCAAAAACGAGTGGAATTTACTTGACCTAAAAACAGGAGCCGTTAGCCTTCTGACCGACGATAGCAGTGTTTCGGAGATCCTTTGGCTACCGGGAGGCGGGGACGGTCATGAAATTCTCTATGTCAATAGCACCAGCTCAGAGGTGCCTGGTGGGGTTGAACTATGGGCTTCTGATGTTAGACGTTTTGAAAGACGGTAGGTTTGTCGGCTACATTTTTTCGCCGCCGGTGCAACCGCTAACAGCTGCTACAGCCGTAAGGTCGCCTCGTTTAGCGGCCCCCTGCAAGGTTTCAAGGCTGTGAGGACCAGATCCAGCGACATTAACTTCGTAGCCTATGGCAAATCGACAAGTGATGGTAAACTTTACAACGAAGAGCAGGCAGAGAAGCGACTGAGCTCAGCTCGCATTTACGACAGTCTCTATCCCCGCCATTGGGATTATTGGTTGACTACAGAATTCAATGCTGTCTTCTCCGGAACGTTGGAGAGAAGACGCGGCCATGAATACACTTTCAACGGGAAGCTCCACAACCTTGTTGCTCCCGTAAAGCACGCTGAAAGCCCTGGCCCACCATTTGGAGGCGCGAGCGACTATGATCTGTCCCCGGATGGAAAGACTGTTGCGTTCATGAGCAAAGCTCCAGAGCTTCCTAAGGCCAACCTCACCACTAGCTACATCTTCATTGTACCTCATGATGGGTCTTCGGTCGCTGTTCCCATTAATGGACCTGAGAGCTCCGCCGCTGCTGATGGCATTGTCGGTGCTTCATCCAGCCCCGTCTTTTCCCCTGATAGCAAGAAGATCGCATATCTTCAAATGGAGGAATGCAACTACGAATCTGACCGCAGAATCGTCTATATTGCCACCTTGGACGGAGGCAAGATTGTTAGCCTTGCTAGCAAATGGGATAGGTCCCCAGACAGCCTTAAATGGACGCATGACGGAAAGACTTTGTACATGTCTGTCGAGGATCGAGCTCGTGGTAGATTATTTACCCTACCCGCCGATGCAGGCCCAGATTATGTACCCAAAAACTTCACCGACCACGGTATTGTTGGCGCTTATTACTTCCTCGGGGACTCGACTTCCGTTCTTACCACCTCAACTACTCTCTGGTCTAACGCCATTTACACCATTGCATCTCCTGATAACAAACCCAAAGTTTTGTTCTGTGCAAACGAATATGATCCGGAATTGAAGGGCTTAGGGCCTGAAGATATCGATGAGTTCTACTACGATGGAAACTGGACCAAGGTTTGTCATTCCCCCATATCCACACTTGCCAATGTGTAACTAACGGACCAAATAGGTTCATGCCTGGATTGTGAAACCTGAAGGTTTCTGTGATACTAATAAATATCCACTGGCTTTCCTTATCCACGGTGGGCCCCAAGGATCATGGGGAGATTCATGGAGCACGAGATGGAACCCCAAGGTTATTGCGGATCAAGGCTACGTTGTGGTGGCATTAAATCCCACAGGCAGCACCGGATTCGGAGAAGAATTTTGTGACAGAATTCAGAACGACTGGGGTAAGAGCAGACCCTCCAAGCGTGACTCTTGCTTCCCAGCGGAACCTCCCCGCTAACAAAGTATTTTTCTACAGGTGGAGCTCCCTATGATGACCTTGTCAAGGGTTGGGAATATATCAAAGAGAATTTCAAATATATTGATACCGATAATGGTGTTGCTCTCGGAGCAAGCTACGGTGGTTTCATGATCAACTGGATCCAAGGGCAGCCATTCGGTCGCAAGTTCAAAGCTCTCGTTTCCCATGATGGCACCTTCGTTGGAGCAGCCAAAATCGCCACCGAAGAACTATGGTTTATGGAACGCGAGGTACGTTATCCCTAACCAATGCCCGCAAAATTCATGATTCCTGTCACCTTACCTCTTCCTACAATGTATCGCCCTTCTAACATATAAGTAATAGTTCAACGGCACTTTCTGGGATGCGCGCGAGAACTTCGAACGCTTCGATCCCTCCGCCCCTAAAAATATCGTACAGTTCTCCACTCCCATGCTCGTCATCCACAGCGATCTTGACTACCGTCTTGCTGTGTCTGAGGGTCTTTCTCTGTTCAACGTTCTCCAGGAACGGGGTGTGCCCAGTCGCTTCCTCAACTTCCCCGATGAGAACCACTGGGTTCTCAACAAAGAGAACAGCCTAGTGTGGCATCAACAGGTTCTCGGCTGGGTTAATAAATACTCGGGTATTGAAGCAGTCAACCCCAAAGCTGTTAAGCTGACCGACACAAGTGTGCCCGTGGTGAATATTGATGCTGGGCCTAATAATTAATTCGCCCATGTGCATACATATCAAGCCGATGTAGTAGGTGTATTCTGAAGCCGTTTTTAGTCTGGATACACTTCCACTTCAAATACCGTTTGAATTAATCTACGCTCTCCTTTCCGATTATTTTTGTCCCTTTTTTTATAATTGTATATACACATCACACTCTTATTCTTAGCTATATATATACATATCCGGCTTGGCCCCAACCCATGGGGATTTCCACCACGGTTTCCTGATTCCACGTTACCTCCAAAGAAGTATATTTTATTGCGCGCAAGTCTTATTCGTAGTGAGTCCCTTGAAGGGAGGGAGTGAACTTAAAGCTTGAGGAAAGTAATAAGGTGCCGGAAAACAATACGTAACCAAATCAAGAGAAGCAGAGGTCTGGGAAATGAAAAATGTATGAGTAAAAGTATGGAGAGTACTCGAAGCGTGGGTATTATGTGAGCTTCCTAACAAGCCAAGGGAGGTTACTGCAAATATTATTGTCCCCCCTAGCTTCGCTTCAGAGACCTGGGAGGCAGGGAATACATAACACGTCAAGGAGATAAGAGAACAGTAACAAACCCCCTTTTGCATGACGCCTTAGCTAGCTTTAGCTATATCGTAACATTGCTGTTTCTCGGTAGTAAAATGAGAGAAAACCTTTAAAAGATGAAGAAAAACAAAATCGAACCCAAAGTGGGGAAGATATTTATCCCAGACCAAATTTAATAATTCGGACCGGGACGCGGGCTCCCGGTTGTTTTCTTGTTGACGAGACCGGCGAAGAAGCTCGCAAGAGCTTGATTCTGCATTTTATCGTCGCCGGTCCCACTTCCTGGAGAAGTTGTAGGTGTTTGGGGTAAAGTATCTTTGCGAACTGGAGTTCGATTCGCTTCTCGTTCCTGTAATGAGGGATGAAGCAGTTAGCTACAATGGGAGGTCTGAATCGATGCCGGGAGGGGGGAATAGTTTTTACCTTCAACTTTCTCAACATATCATCTGCGTCAACTTGAATACCTCCCATGTTAAACTGCACGGGTCCAATATGCTCATTCACACGAGAAGGCTCGTCTAGAGAGACGTTATTTTCCTGATCCTTAAGCAAGCCTCCCTTGCGCAACTGCTTGTCTCGCTGCTCGTCTTCAGCATTGAGCTGATCAAGAACCTGGAGTTGGTCGGATAAAAAGGATTGCATATCCTGCGTTTCAACTTCGATTGCCTTGTCCCCTCCGGGCTGGGAGCCCAGGGCAATTGATAGGTCACGCTTGGGATCTCGGATGGTTTGTTCGTAGATAAGCGTGGCACTGCTGCCGTCTTCCATATTCTCTTGCTCAGGATTGCTTTTGGTGTTTCCTTCATCGGGATTACTGTCAGCCTCAGATACTCCGTGGAATTGTTTGGGCTTGTCCTGAATCTCGATCGACCAGCCTGTCCCAACTCCTTCCATATCAAACCCTTCTCTAATTATTCGGATTTTACCCCATGAATCCCAGTTCGACGGGATTAATATCTTATCTCTATCAATGACATTGTGTTTCAGGGATTGTCTCTTTAGTAACGAGTGAATCCCAAGCGAGGAGTGGATTAAGCTTTGTAACGAGTTGGCAAGGAATGGTGTTGTGTATATGAGCGAGGCGCCGTCTATAAGGCGTAGGATGGATGGTCAGCATGTTACATGAGCTGAGAGCTTAAGGAAAACCATACGTTTTAGCAGGATCGTTCTCATAAACTGCAAAATAAAGTCAAACTCTTCTTCATGCCAGCCATGCTCTTTTTCCAGCTTTTCGATTTTTTCTGCCTACAGTCACATAATAGTGTCAGTAGCAGCCCCTGAATTCAAGTTAGTGGAAAAGGAATTGCTGAAAATTTCACATACTCCTTGACAAACAACACACATAGGAATCCCTAAACCTTCATCCCATTCCCCAGGACCAAGAGGGATAGTAACCGGCCCACCAGAGGTTGTCAATCCCCCGCCCGCTGAAGATGCAGGATCACCACCTCGTTTATGATCTCGCCATTCTGTCATAACTTCTTCCATTACCATTTTAGTTTCATCATCGAGGGAGATCAGCACAGAACGTAATAGACGGAGCCATTCGCGTAGCTGCCGAACCCACGTCCAAGGATTTTCCCAGTCCAGTAATATCACTATCAGCGTCTCTGGTACAGTTTTCGGGGTTAGGAGCGGTTTGAGAAGTGGTGCGAAGGACGACGAAGGTTCGGACAGTAGGTAGATCGAAACGCGAGCAAGGATATCTATATCGTATGTTAGTAAAAAACTAACATACCCAAGTGTGCAGATATTTTTGGCATTATATACCTTCTTGGTCGGCATCTAGCACATCCTGATAAGTGTACCCGAGCGCGAACTGATTGGCAATGGGAGGCGCTCTTCCATTTTGACGCTCAGAGTGCATCCTAGGATCGGACTCGTCTGACGACAGCGTCTCCAGAAACTCTCTCTGGCTATCGGGCGTACCTCCTAAAGCGACCGACCCGGATCAGAAAGGAACGAGGTAGCTTGTTTTCATGATCCAGGAGGCCTTTATTCATAACGTTTCCTTGTGAAGGCACAGAAGGAAGTTCAAAGGCAGAGAAAAGACGCACCCAAAACCAGTAAATTCTTTTCCGGTAACCGCTTCCCGCTTGCTACTCCATCCAGCATAGAGGACCATATGTTTTTCTTTGCGCCATCTTTGCTTGACGGCCTGCTCCCCTGGCTCAGAATTGATGACCGTTGACCTATTCCAACCATCCTGACGGCACCATACCAACGCTTCGTAGGTACGGGAGAGGCGGGAAAACAAAGATTCGCGGGAGCTTGAATAAATACAAATCGCACTTATTCGAGAAACTATGAGTTGAGAGAACCTCTATTTGCAACGGCACTGAGAAGGGAGAAGAAGTACAAGACTGAGGGTGCAGGTGGAACCAAAGGCGGAGGAGGGATGAAACTGCTAGATTGATCGATTCTTCATGTGCGTAATCCGTAAATATTTTGCTGCCTCTCAGATGATACTGGCGCGTGCAGAAAATGTATAATCGCTTGTCTTCAAGCGGGTCGATTGGTCGTGAAATAAATAAACAAGTGAAGGTTCAAGGTTCCCCTGGTTCGTCGATGTCACGCGTTTTTGCTCGCCGGAATCATCGACATTCATCTCCAAACCAGCTCCGAAAGACAAAAACTCCACCCACCCACCCTGCGACGACGACGACGCTACTGCGCCATTTACGCAATCAATGTTTTCCTACGAACCTAGAGCCGCAGAAGTCATTAGAAGATTAATTAGTTTTACTTAGCACGTGGGTCAATTGGATATTGGTTCCCATCTATTTATTCCAGACGCAATGAACGCCATCCGCCAGGTTCAAGAGCTGAACAAAAGGGAGCTTGAAAATGTCGTGTAAGGCTTCTCTTCTCTTTTCTTCCTTTTTTGTTTTTGTTTCGTGTGGCCCTTCATCTCCCTTAATTACATATAATTCAGTCGAAGTATACGAACTCTCCTGGCTAATAAATTCCTTTTCCCCTGCGATTAAAATCATAGGCCTCCAGAAGCTTCATGGCATGCCGACTACCGCGACACAGCCTACATCTATATCGGGTCTCTCCCTTACGACCTCAGCGAAGGTGATATCCTAACTATTTTCTCCCAATATGGCGAGCCGGTACATCTTAACTTAGTGCGCGATAAAGAGACGGGCAAGAGCAAAGGGTTCGCATTTCTGAAATATGAAGACCAGCGAAGTACCGATTTGGCAGTGGATAATTTGGGCGGGGCAACGGTTCTGGGCAGAATAATACGAGTGGACCATGTGAGGTATAAGAGGAAGGAGGAGGAGGGCTTGGAAGATAATGTTGCGACGTTGACCGTTGGTGAAACTGGACGTGGAGAGTCAAGAAGAGATGGTCACGGTGAAGAAAGGGCCAGAAGGAGAACTACGAAACATAGCGAAAGTGATACCGATACGGAAGATCGGAGGATACCACAAAAGCCATTAATGAAGGAGGAGAAGGAGCTACAAAAGCTTATAAAAGAGCATGATGATGAAGACCCCATGAAGGAATATCTAATACAGGAGAAAAGGGAAGAGGTAGCTAGGGCTTTGGAGCGCTCAAGCACCCGAAAGAAGCGCCGAGGTGATAGCGCCGAGAGAGAAGACAAACATGGCCATCGCCACCGTCACCACCGCTCTCATCATCGAAGACATCGGAATGATCGTTCGCATTCCCAGGAGGAAAGGAGAAAGTCCTCACGACGCGAGAGGTCAAGCTCGCCATCACAGTCGAGAGAACGGAGACGCCATCAGGATAGAGACCGCGGCTGAGATGACGTTTTTGGAGTTGGAGACGAGATTGTTCTGTGATAATAAGCTACAGAAAGATTTTCTCTTCGGTGTCCGATGGAACCCTGATAAATATCCAATATATCCAATTTTGGCTGAAACGGGTCATAAAATTCTCGATCCAACTCGAAAGATTATCCAGCATCTAGGGCATATCCATGTCCTTCCAGAGCTGCAGGGCCCTGCACGATATTGTCTCGCCTAGGTCTCAGATGATGCGGTGTGTCCCAATAAGTATATCCTCGGTTCCACGATATGATGAAAGTGTGTGTTGTTATCATCTCGTTTACCAACCGGCCGTGTTAAATTTCAACGGAATTGTCATGTGAACCCAAGCGTCCTGTGAATTCCTCGTTAAGAGAAAAAAAAAGCATAAAAGAAAACGGGCATTCTGAATAGTCCGTAAAATGTTCGGCTTCTCAACCACCTCCAAGATATCTTTTCCAGCCCTCTCTAACGCAATACCGCTTCCCATCATCACCCTGCCCAATGACGAATCTTTCCCACCTCCCCTCTTTCCCGGCACTTATCACTAGAAGCGACGTTTCGTTGATCCATCCAATAACCCCTTTCGATGGTCGTCCAAGTGAGGAGCCCAGTGGAGGGAGATATGTAGAACCAAGAGGAACCTCTTCACCAATTTCAAAGTGGGCACTTGCAAACGAATAAGTGTCAGAAAACACTCGAGGGAGCAGAGGGAGCTTCCCTAGGATACCCCATTTCTGATTTGCGCCTTCTACAGGAGGCGTAGCTTTGCGAGCATGCGGGAGATCAAAAATATGCAAGGTAGATTTATCTGACGTGAGTGCCAGAAGTGTGTTTGAGGGAGATATGGCCAGGGAAAATATTTCCGCCTGATCTACACCTCGCCTGAGCTCAGCCATCTTTGCGCAATTTGTCGTGGCAAATACTCGAATCAGGGTTCCCTGCGTTTTAAAACCGAATTTAGTTTTTCATTGTTCAAGACTATTTTCTCTCCAATCAAAGCTTATCATTCTCGACGGACATTTATGTTTACTTACCGTCTCTCCCGCAGTCGCCAAAACCTCGCCATTGGGACTAAGGTGGATAGCTCTCAATGGCGAGCTATGCGCCGGAATGATACTAACATTCCCCGTCTCAAGTTCGACAAGCTGAACCTGACCGGGAGATCTTCCAGGGAAAGCCAGCAATTTGGACCCTAGACAGATCAGGCCATGGGGATTATCTGCAGTTGCGAAAACAGATAACTTCTGCGGGGGTATTGAGAAGGCAAAGACGTGTACACTATTATGTAGCGCAACGACGATGCGGGACTTGGAGAGGCGGACGCGCAAGACGGAAGTGCGGAACTCGAGCGTGATGACTGCCCGCTGCTTTGCGTCGTCCCAGATTATCAACTTTGTAATAAGGGGAAAAGGATTAATATATTAGGTTGAATTCCTTTTTCGTTTTTCGTTTTTCGTTTTCCGTTTTTTGACAACGGTACCCAAAAAAATCCAAAATCAACAGGATTTAGCTGGGGAGAAAGATTGGGTAAAACACTCACTTTGTTCTGAGGGAACTTGGGCTTCCGGCCTCCACCCACCAGAGCTAGATAATTAGATTGGCCCAGCATCTCTACCACCCCGATACCTGCGTTGAAATCTATTGTTATTGAGTATTGGCACTTGTATATTTATGACGCAAATAGAGGAAAATACTCAATACAAGGGAAAACAAATTATGTGTAACAGGCTTCCAGCACAGGCTTCCAGCAGAACAGCACAGCTGAGACCGGACTAAGATATAGAGAGATACATATATAAAAAAATATCTCACCTCTAGATACTTTGAGTTCACATGGCTCCGAGTTAAAAACTGTGTAAAAGATGTACATGTACATGTACATAGTTGTTAGCATACAGGCATATCTGATGGATACGCAGAGAACGAGACAGCTCGGGGAAGGATGATCGTCAGAAGCTGGGCGGGCATACCACAGAAGCCGGTATCGAGTCCGACAGAGAACGAGGAGCTGTCCGTGTTAAAAGCGGCCGAGTGTGACACTGGGCCAGTCGACGTATCTATAACTTGTCTGGTATTCATCTTACAAAATGTATAGGTTATAGGTAGCAAATTAAGCTGGCTGATAATGTTAAGAAAGTTGTGGTTGTGGTCATGACATTATCGAGGGCGCGGAGTCAACGTGACTATAAGAATAAGAAAAAGTAGAACGAGGAAATACGGGGTAGATATTAAGATCTGTAGCTTGTAATCGAGAAAGAAGATTCGTGAAAGTATTAAATATTCTTAAAAAAGATAAATTTATCTACAAATGTCGCCTTCATATCTGCGGCAGCAGCAGTTGGATGTTGTTCGTCCAAGCTTCTCGCAGGCAAGCCCTGGTCGGATCCCGATCTGGAGGCTGAAATCACGTGTAAACGATTATGTCATCATGAATTTCGCCAAGAAAATATGCACTAGCCTGAATTTAGACTAGGCTTCGAAATACCTAGGTAGGTACTAGCGGATTATTGTGTGTCCAAAAATACGCCAACATTAAACATGGCACCAGGACTCCAGGAACCAAGGAACCGGGGTTCCCGTTGGTATCATTGATGTTTCACGGCCATCGTTCTTGTCCTGCCCTGGCCCAATGTGCCAGGGTTATTGATTGGGTTTTATCGAAAAGAAGGCGCCTATAATTTATCAGGTACCGTCGTAGGATGCCGTTGGGCCAGCAGGCCTAGCAGTCTACCTACCGTAGGGGGCTCCGACGGTATACTCTTGATATGTGTTTTTCTTTAGCAGGAAATTTGTATAGGGAAAAATACGCTATGTATTCTATCCGATGATCTATATCACGTGTAGGACGAGTTTGTTCCTCTGATTGGTTGATATCTGGGGATGAAAAGGGGGAAGAACCATAATTACATACGTCGTAACCTTGGTACCAACAGCCGCCTCTACCACAATAAAAACAATACAACAAATACCAGCCAGCGCGACAACCAAAGCACGGAGCCCCTTAACTGAGTGATTTACCACTAGTGTACTAGGAATACACAGTTGCAGCGGGCAATGGGTGGTGCTTGGCGGTAAACAGCGTTCTGGGGTGGTAAGCATACCCCAAGCTCTAAGCCCAAAAACACTCGCTTCTGAAAACAAGCACGCCCCCTACTGCTTCAAGTAACCATCTCGACTTCAACCCTTTTATTCAGTGACATCGCGTCGTCGCCCTCCCATTCTCTCTCTCCCCTCTATCTCTGCCCCTATCTCTGCTGCATGTCCATTCTCTCCCTTCTTCTTCTTTTCTCCTGATCTTCTCGCTTCGCTAGAGATTCGGTCCGCTTACCTTCTCTCAACCAAACCCTCCGTTACACCGTCCCCTTCGAAATCACCAGCAATCTAATCCACCATGTCTTCTGCTGTCAACGCTGTAAGTTTCTATCTCTTCCACTTCCCCCCTATTCAAGGACTGATTACATACGTCTGTCTGGCGTGTTGTCTACTGCGCTCCTTTCCACTCCCCAATTTGTCGTGACCATGCTGCGATCTGACAGGCGATATGACCAGATTAAGATCCGTCGGAAGAAGAATGTTAAAAAGGGAATTCAATTCTGTTTGATGGTCTGCGGTGCCAGCGGAACAGGTACGTTGATCTAAGTTCACCTCTACGTGTTTTCTTTTTACCATGGTTTTGGCTAACTTCCATACGTGTATCCTACTAGGCCGAACTACTTTTGTAAACACACTTTGCGGAAAGAAAGTTCTCCAAGGGAAAGATGCCGATGACGCCCAAAATGCCCACCTCGAGGAAGGCGTCCGTATCAAGCCTATCACTGTTGGTAAGTGACGATAGGGATATGTGTTTGATCAATGACAATTGGACTCTGTCCAAAACTAACTGGTTAATATAGAACTCGAACTGGACGAGGAGGGTACCCGCATTTCGCTAACCATCGTTGATACCCCCGGCTTTGGTGACCAAATTGACAACGAGCAAAGGTGTGATAAGATAGACCTCCCTCTTCTATCTGGCTTTAGATAACACGAACTAATCAATATATACATGACACAGCTTCTCAGAAATCGTCGGATATCTC
The DNA here is from genome assembly GCA_018296065.1 of Blastomyces percursus. NCBI lineage: Eukaryota > Fungi > Ascomycota > Eurotiomycetes > Onygenales > Ajellomycetaceae > Blastomyces > Blastomyces percursus. The sequence continues at coordinate 16,279 of JAFEJD010001902.1, read as the reverse complement.
GAGCGTCAATACGATGACATCTTGGCTGAAGAATCCAGGATCAAGCGTAACCCCCGATTCCGTGACAACCGTGTGCATGCTCTACTGTACTTTATCACGCCAACTGGTCATGGCCTGCGAGAACTCGACATTGAATTGATGAAGCGCCTTTCACCCCGCGTCAACGTCATCCCTGTCATTGGCAAGGCTGACTCGCTAACACCTGCTGAATTAGCAGAATCGAAAAAGCTTGTTATGGAAGATATTGAACACTATCGCATCCCTGTGTACAATTTCCCCTATGATATTGAAGAGGACGATGAAGATACCGTTGAGGAGAATGCTGAGCTTCGAGGGCTAATGCCTTTTGCCATTGTTGGCTCAGAGGATGTTCTAGAGATTGGTGGCCGCAAAGTTCGTGCGAGACAATATCCATGGGGTGTGGTCGAGGTTGATAATCCTCGTCACTCAGATTTCTTGGCCATTCGCAGTGCTCTGTTGCACAGCCATCTTGCAGATTTGAAAGAAATCACACACGACTTCCTCTACGAAAACTATCGTACCGAGAAACTCAGTAAGAGCGTGGAGGGTGGCGCTGGAACGTACGTTTATTCTGCTATGCATTTCTTTTTGTCCCTTTCAATAACTCTCTAACAAACTCCTACAGTAACCAAGATTCGTCCATGAACCCTGAAGACCTCGCGTCCCAGTCCGTCCGCCTAAAGGAGGAGCAGCTTCGCCGAGAGGAGGAGAAACTCCGAGAGATCGAGATCAAAGTGCAACGCGAGATTGAGCTTAAGCGACAGGAACTCCTTGCTCGTGAGAGCCAATTGAAGGAGATTGAAGCACGGATGCAACGCGAGCACCACAACCACATGCACCAGGATGAACTGAATGGCGAGGTCAACGCATAATAGGGTGGGATGGGATTGCAAGTAAACGGCAACGGAAGACCCAGGTAAAGCGACGTGGCCTGAGTGGCTAGCGATTTTGATACCGCTGATAATGAGACATCTCCTAAGCGATGGCAACTGCGGATGAGCGCGACCAAAACATCTCTGATGAAAAGAGGAGAAACCAAGAGAAGTAAAAGTCTCCTTATGAAACCATTTTCTCCGGTTTTGGTGCTTGGTTGGGGCTTTATTTATTTATTTTTCTTCACTACACTTCCGTCTCTAATTTCACAGCTCTTTCGTTTCTGTTGACTTTGGCCCTATCAATTTTTGCCCATCGAACCCGCCTCTAGCAATCAAATTGAAAAATATAAAAAATGGTTTGGGGAAAAGAAAATACACTTTCGCCTACCAGATATCGCACCATTTGTTCCTCTCTTTTAGTCCGCTCCCCTGGGTATTCTGCTGGCGCTTGTACTTTCCTTCCCAACTCTTTTGTTCTTTTTTTTTTTTTTT
>JAFEJD010001902.1:0-14869 GCA_018296065.1 Blastomyces percursus | reverse complement strand
AAAAAAAAAAAAAAAAAATTCATACCTTATCTTCTTGTGCTGTCTTTTTTACAGAGAGATTTTTCTTTCTTTTCTATTGTCCTCTTCCCCTTACCCCACTCTACTATTTATTCCCCTTTTTATCTCGCTCTGAATACATTTACTGAATGACTATTCCCATATTAGCCTTTCTCTTTACTTGCGTTTATTTTTCCCCTCTATTTTCCCTTTATTTTTCTTTGTTTTTACCATGTTCTTTTCCTTATATTTTTTCCGTTTCATTGATTTCGCTTTTCTTCTTCCTTTTTTGTTGTACCTCATTTGGTATTATTTTCCCTCCCAACTTGAAGGGAAGGGAAGGGGTGAAGGGGGTTACGTGAAGAGGCGATGGCGAAATAGCAGAGTTATTACGCTTTTAATAGTCGAATTGTATTGTCGGTTTGTTTTTCCCTTTTGCTTGGCCTTGCTACATTTCCTACGTTTGTCCAACTCTCTACATTACCCTAAGCGTTTCTCATTTATTGTGTCTTTTGCTTCTTGTTGAGTGATGTACAACACCCCATACCCTATTTCTCGGCCTGGTCAGGCAGGCATCTTTTGACCGCCCGCTCTTTTCCTTTCATTTCGTTTCATTTCCCCCTCACCCTTATGCCTTCCAACTCATATCAGCTATTCACCTCTCCTCATGGCATGCACAGCTCTTTCGAGAAACTCGACAATTTCTCCCCTCTACCCCTTTTTTTGTTTTATATACAATAATACCCTCCAATTTCCAAAAAGCTACTCCCGCAATATATCTATCAACTAACCTGTAGCAGCGTTATCAATAATCTTTAGCTACTGTCGCTAGTCCTGATCGACTTCTTATTCTCTATCTAGCAAATCGCAATCGAAGAGTCAATTATTATACTACTCATCCTGTCGCTACAGGGTTCTCTTACTACTTCTTTTAAGTATATCGCCCCGCTGGCGTTTCCTCGGTGTCCCAGGAATGAACAGTAGCAAAATTGAATTAAATTTTTTTGTGTAGTCGATTCTATATAAAAATATCATTCTAATCGACGGGCTGCCATGTACTTGTCTGCGAAACCACTTCCCTATTTCCTCAGATTCAGTTTTTTCAGGGAAGCATTTCCCAGCAACTTCGGCCTCGGTAACTCTACATATAGATAGAGTACATATATCTTTCCCCGTCGCTTTAACACGGAGTATATACATGTATAACCAGACCTGATGAAAAGAGCGTGCAGCTCCCCGTTGCACCGTGAAAGTAGCTCAACTCATCCTCAACCTAATTAATTCATTCTACCCTTCTTCATCCCGAAACTGCCCCACGGCAAATAACTGTTCTGGCCCATAGGAATCTAAAGCGCATTACAAACAGACACGGTAGCCGCCTTGGCTTCCATACATTATTCTACCGATGAATCTGGTACCTAGGCATAGGTAGCGAGTGAGTGGGAAAGGCGGGGTATTCCCACTCAAGGCAACATCTCTGTCAAACCTGTTTCAAACTCACATGCACAGTCAGTCGGGGAAGATTCTCGTGGAGAACTGGCCTGCTGTGCTTTATGCAGCTGTGTCAGTGTATGACATAATCGAGGCAAATCGACCTGGATAAAAAAGAGCATCAAAAGTTTCTTCCCTTGGTCTAATATCCAGCTTAAAGGTGGTGAATACCCATTATGGCGTCTTCTACGCAGGAGTATCCACGGCCAGATTTCACCCGTCCGGACATCAGCTAGTTATCACTCAATGGTCCCTGGAGCTTCCTCTACGACGATGACGACGTCAGCCTACAAGATGGATGGCATCGGCGAGGGCTCCCTGGGCAAATCGCTGTGACTACCGGACAGAACAGCGGCGGGGGGGACACTTTACAAAAAAGGGAGATCATAGCACCCTATGTCTTCCAAACCCCTGCATCTGGCATCGGGGAGCGCGAAGCCCATGAAGTTATCTGGTACGAACGATTAGTCGATGACATTCGCACGCCAGCAGAGCTTGACAAATGTTTCAGCCTACCCCTCCGATTCGGCGCAGTCGACTATGCAGCTACGATATGGCCGGATGGCCAGTATGTTGGTGCGCATCGAGGTGGACATGTGCCTTTTGATCTGGACCTGAGTGAGTTCGTCAAAATTCAACAGTCTGCAAGGGTAGCTATTCGCCTTCGCGACTCTCCATATGACCTCACTCAGCCCCGAGGCAAGCGGTACTGGGCAGGGAAGCCCCAGGGAATTTGGTACATTCCCTCTAGCGGCATTTGGCAGTCAATAGGGCTGGAGAGCCTGCCTCGCGCAAGAATCGCGGAGAGGAGCAGTGGAACTGTCCTCAGGTCGAATGACATCCATGGTGGGTTGCTTCATGCTACTGTTGCTGTCGCTGGCCGGCGAACTGGGCATAAATACCACGTCAAGCTTCAGATTTTCATTGGCGGAGTAGTTGTGGACAGAACTTCGCAGATCTCCATTCCCCGACATTCCAGCGTCGTGGACTGTACCGTCCGTACCAAACTAAGCCGTGAGCAACTTAGCAAGCTCCCTGCAAGCCTATTTAACGACTCACCACTCGAAGATCATGCTGCCTGGCTAGATGGGGTTGCCCTGTGGTCCCCTAACCATCTACTTTTTTATGATGTTGCCTTGTATCTTTTTGATCGTGAAGGAACACTTTTGGACGAAGTTAAGACGACAACTGGCATGCGAGAGCTAAATTGGACCACTGGTGACAACACGTTTGGGCTGAATGGTCACCCACTTTTCCAATCACTGGTACTCGATCAGGGATATTGGCCGGAAACAGGTATGACACCGCCGTCCGCAGAGGCGCTCAAGCAAGACATTGAATTGGCTCAGAACATGGGCTTCAATGGCTGTCGAAAGCACCAAAAAGTGTAAAATCCTCGCTTCTTGTACTATGCGGATCGGCTTGGTTTTCTCGTTTGGGGGGAGATGGCAAATGCGTATGAGTTTAACGATACATATATGGACCGGACCGGCTCAATGAATAATGGATGGCATCGGTGAAACGCGATATCAACCACCCTAGCATTGTCACCTGGACCCCGATCAATGAATCCTGGGGTTACCGTGAGCTTAAAGATAGCGTGCAACAGCAGAACCATATCCACAGCCTTTACTACATGACGAAGTGTGTCGAATTTCCTCTGGATAATCCCTCCTCATTTGTTATCTCCTTTGCTAAGTTTTGCTAACAAGACAAAAAAACCTTCAGATCCTTAGATCCGACCCGAAGCGTCAATGACAACTGCGGCTGGGAACATGTCTGCGACCTCTCTACATTCCATGATTACAGCGACGGGCCCGCGCTAGCAAACACTTGCAAGTCTATGGATGGCATACTCGATAATAAAGGGGGCCGCCATACATTTGTGGGTGGAAACAGACACTGAAAAGGGGCGCCAGTTACGTGTACGGAATTCGGCGGCGTAAACATCGCACCTAGCGACCCAAAATACAAAAGGCGAGGGTGTTATACTACCGCAAGCGACCCCGCAGACCTGCTTGCCAGGCTGGAAAGTCTTTTGATGGGCGTCGTCAGCGGTGGCCATTGCTGTGGGTTTGTGTACACTCAGATGTAAGTGCATGGTCTCATGGTTCTGCTATACGCTGTGGTGGGTTAAATGGAAGACTCGGATGGGGGCATTCGAATATTTATGCATACATGCCAACATCGTAAGCTAACTAGTTCATCTACGAAAAATAAAGTGTCAATGTGGAACAGGAAGTCAACGGGCTATACACTTTTGATCGGAAGGCTAAGCTGAAGCCGGATCTTGTCAAGGACATCAACTACCGGGCGAAGAAGTTGTATTTCGAGTCCATAGATTCCAAGGGGCTAAAGCAAGCGCTTGCGAACATTCAAGCATATGGTACAGGGCAAGACCGCGTAAAAAGTGCACTTTTTTGGTCCTTTCTGGACAAATAGCTGCCACATCTAATTATATGGTACGTATCATAATTGTATCAAGCTTCTGGGTCCGGCTGAATTATGGTTCTGAAAAGTAGTAAAAGTTGAAGCAGAGCGTGTTTTTTTTAACCCCCCTGGGGGCAAAGAGTATTCGTCAATTTTCCAAGTGGTGGGGTGGCTTTCCAGCGGATTTAAACGGGTCGCACTTGGCATCAGCCTTTTGAAATAAACTAAACTGAAAAACAAAATAAAAGATCACTTGTACAATGAGACATGATTGTGAAAGAAGGACGAAAAATCATGTCAGATGGACTGGAACAATTCCTGATCATTGATCACATCATGTAGACTTACCCTCCAATAAGGGAGCACTTATATCCACACTTTATACAGCATATTGCCACGCCATTGGAAACATAGACCTCCTATTTTTCAAGTAGTTTTGTATATGCTCAATAGGGAGGTTTCATTTTCATTCATAAACCTTACCTTACCTAGTTTGGTATCCCTCAGAAGCACTTTTATGAATGCGTACCTAGCAAACTACAGTTATTTTTCCCCCAGGATAATAATTCGCGTGGTTGATTTACTGGCCTACTTGAATCCTCAGCATACGATGTTGATTGAATGAAAACATCATTAAAGAATGGTGAAGAGCAGCGGCAGGAAATCTTGAGAAGTTAGTTGTATGAAAACTAAAAATTGATAATTGATAACTCATGGAAAAGACGGAAAACAAAAAAAGTATCAATCCAATAAATAACTGAAAAGGAATAATAAATAATGATAACTCGGTTTTAGATATGAAAAAGGTCAGTCATACTCATCAAGAGTTGAATCAAATCAATGAAATACTAAAAAGTTCTGATTTGGCGGAAACCTCGAAGCAATCGAAAAAAGAAAAGCGGCAAATTACTCTCGGAAATTACATAGATGTGCTCACATAACAAACGTGAAATGTACACACGGACACAAACAAACACACAACAGGTATTAAAAAAAACAAGCACGGGGGAATGAGGCCAAAACAAATGGGGGACGAGCGGAAAAAGGTTGGTTGACTTCATGAGATAGGAACTCTTTGATAAGGTAAGGTAAAAATTCTTCTAGTGGGAAAACGGGGCGGGATGTGGGAAATAGCAGTCGAAGATAAAAATGATAAAAACACAAAGTGGACAAGAGACAGAATAAGATTATAATGGAGCTGGATAAAAGGTGCATGAAATCGAAAACGAAAGGGTGAAGAGAAATGAGTATGAAATTAATAAGGGGAAATTATTGGGGAAAATAAAACAAGCTGGATTGGAAGGGAAGAATGTGGGACGAAGACAAATTTAATGGTTTAAATTGACGGCGAAGTAAGGAGTAGCAACAAGAAACAGAATAGAAGTCAAAAATAACGTGGGTATTCTCGCCAATGGTTGTACGTGTAAGTCTGCGTGGGAAGGGGGAAGAGCAAGAGGGAAAGGGAGAAACAGAGAATTCGTACATATGACCTCTATCAAAAGTAAATAAAAAACAATAGTTTGGAAAATGTTTGCGGACCAAAGCTTGAACGAAACGTTCATCGAAGATCATCGATCATCTGGGGCAGACAGGGGGAAAGAAAAAATATCTAAAAAAAACCAGTTCTTTTTTTTGGTGTTCTGTTTTGGTGATTGTTTTCTCGTCTTACTTTCTAGGTTTCCTCCCCGCTCCGTGGCAGCTTATGCGGGTTTGTTCCAGAAGTCCAGGCTAGCCACTACATCTTCACCTGCTTCGTCTTCATATGCATAAATAATCTGAGAAAATGTGCATTAGCAAAATGGGTACTCCTATACCAAAAAGAAAGGAGTCGTAGTCATACCTCTCTCGTAGATGAATGCAACATCCGAATATTTCGTCCCGTCATGACATGAATTAGCTCACTGCTCTCAATGTGCCTGATTTCAATAAAGCTTGACTCAAAGGCGAGAATGTACGGGTACGATAACGCGAATGCTACCGGGTTCCCTTCCCAAGCTATTCTCCAGTCCGGCTGAGCTCTCCAGCCGTTGCGGTTGACAAAGAAGGAGAAGTCGCTATAGTTAAGGAGGAACTCGCCGTTCATCCGTTCGATGTGGATGGGTTTCACGTTCTCTTTCCTAGCGACGAAATCGAGGGACGTATCGGCCTGGTCTAGGAGTGATTGTCTTTCAGTGGTTTCTAGACTGACAACCTCGAAGCCACGAGAACAACCAACACACAGCGTTGCTCGCAAGAAATGGACGGATGAAGATTCAGCGGGAATGTAAAATTCCTAGAAATAGAAAACAGATTAGCAGGGAAACAATGAAGGAACCAATGATATAATTTATTGAAAAAAAGCTAACCTTGAAGGGTTTGAATGCATCCTGGCCACTTTGGAACATCTTGCTCAACGGCTTTTTCTTTCCCTTCGCAAGGTTCTCCACAGGTTCATACACCTTGATTGTCGTTGACAAGGCAGATGTCTTCACTGAGCACACGAGGTGTCGCCCGAGCCCGATCCCAGACTTGAAGAAATTCGTGTGACCTTGGATTTTCTTTGGCCGACGCACCAACGGATTCTGATTTTCACTGGTATCCAGCGCTTCCATCGAATAGGAGCTCAGAGTCTTGTTGGCAAGCACCAAGAGTAACTGGTACTCTTCAAGGGCGTCGATTTGAGTGACACCGCTTGCGTCAAGGACGCGCCGTGGCTTAGCCGACTTGTCCTTTGGCCATCTCTCCGAAATGTATATGCCACTATCGGTGCCGTAGACCAATTTTCGCCCGCCATCTGCATAAGATTCGAGTTTAACAAGGAGCTTTCGAAATTATACAAACAAGAGGAAAAAAATGAGTACGCTTACCAATGGGCACCAAACAGTTAACTCGATTAACAGAAGTGAAAAACTTCTCGCAAAGGATGGTTTTGGAGTAAAAGTTGCTATTCCTTTCCCTTAATTTTCGTTGCTGTTCCCCGACAAGCTCGATGAACTTCCTTCGCTGTGTGGAGGAAGTAGCATATAGAGTTTGATCGTAGCCTCCCTTGCCGAGATGTCGGAAAGTGATGGGAAAGCCGTCCTTGGACGAAGTCGGGGTATTGCTGACAGCCTTGGCACCAGTAATAAGGTTTCCAGAGGGTCGTTTTGCAAGGCCTAGTTTCGGGATTACTTCTTCCATTTGAGTGATAACAAGAAGTTCAAGAGGGATAGGTTTTCTGTACACCCTGTATTCTTCTCGTTTATTGACTGCCTTGATCCTAACTAACAGAACTGAGTGGTCGAATAGATATGCAGTGACCTCAGCCGAATCAGTTGGACCTTTTTTGAAAGCCATCTTGGTCAACATCACTCGATTTTCCTCCGTGAGCTTCAAGTCAACATAGTCTCCAGGAGAAAATTTCAAGGCCATGTTCAGTTGCACCAAGTTGAAATGGTTCTCAGCTTTTCCACTCTCCGTGTTGACACGTGAGAGGAAATCTCGAATAATAGCAATAGCTTTGGGGATATCCTTTTTGTCGGGATTATCATCCGCAGTGTTCTTGACAACTTGTTCCAAAAGCAGAGGATACCTTGCCAATCGAGTCGTCGGTTTGGTGAGGTACCCATTCAACTCGAGCTTTCTTGACTCCTTGAGACGTTCAGTCTCGTCGACGAATTTGGAAAAGGCGGGGTTCGATGCTCGTTCCTTTTCAAACTCGTATTTTCCATACAGCTGATTGGCACCATATTTGATGAAGGGGTCGAAACGTGGTACGAATTGGAGGAAAATGTCTCCAACTGTGTTCACTATACTGGACTCCTTCTGTCTAGCATTCAGAGCTTCGCTCAGCCTAGAGTTAACAGCCAAGACCTCCAAACAGTTTGAAAATACTGTTCGGATGAATTTTTCCCGGCGGTGTTCCGGAACCGGGGAAAGGTTAGTATTGTTGGCAGACCGCAAGGGCCTCATCCAGAAATCTCTCAAGTATTCCAAGTCTTTAACGAAATCACGTTCAGTATACATGATCTCGAATATGATCTCCTGACGCTTCTTCTCCCGATCATCAATGCTGTCAGCAACTTCTTTGGGAACCATATTGATCCAGAGTTTCTGGTCATCGTTGTCATCCTTGTCATGCAGGCTTCCCTTGGATGCGGAGGATCTTAATCCGGGCTGAGGTTTAAGGTTCAACCGTGCTTGCTGCTCAAGCCGCCTTGGGCAGGCAATGGAATAGCATAATTTATCCCTCGTACATGTTGGAGAGTAGCACTCTGTAAGTAGGGTAAAAACACCGTTGACCTCGGAAACCGGATCTTCTTCGCCCATTGTTTCCTTAAACTGGTACAACTCTCCTGGAGCGTCTCTTAGCCGATGGTCGTAAGTGACATCGTGGAAGAACTTTTGAGCGTCCAAAGCACGCCCAAGCAGCAAGGCCAAATTGCGGTCAGACGTTTTGATAATGTAGGATATCAAATCGACCGCTTCAGCGCCGGTAAAAGCGTTAGTATATGCTAGATCGTTTTTAAGCCGTTCTCCAACCGAGATCCTTTCTCTGAACACGGTAGCTACGCGGGAAAGCAAAGCAGGATAGACGAGAGGAGATCTACGATTATGGTGTGGTGTGGGATGGGGCTGACTCGCCGGCTTAGACACGACGGAGTTACCAGGTTGTAGGCTAGTAGTTCGTTCCGGGGTGACAGTGGATGCCATGGAAAATGTGCGAGAGTTGATCGATGTTTCACTCGGGCGTCTTGTTCTAGCATGCGGGTCTTGTCCAGCAATCATCGAAGGAATAGGCTGTTCTAAAATGTGTTGCCCCGCAAGTGGTGATTCTATCCGCTCCCTTTCCATACCCGACTCTCGACGCCTACTTGGAACAATCCGCCCTGAATTGATCGTCTGGGAATGATCGAAGTTCGAAGTATAAGAACTCATGGACATGGAGCGTTCGTCGTCACGCCTCTCCGGAACAACCCGGCCTTGTGGAGTCATGGAACCTGGGTGATGGTATGGTTGTTGTCGAAACGCGTTTGCCGACGTATGGTTGAAATTACTCGGGGGAGGAGGTTGATGATACATAGGGGGGCCACCCATTCTAGCCAAGGAACGAGATCTGTACTGATCCGAGTTCAGTGCTGGGGGAGGAAGAGGCCTGCCAGGGACTTTGTTCGGGTAAGGTGGTTGCATTGGGCCGGGCCTTGAATCCAGACGTTGGGGTTGAGGGTATTGGGGACGGCCCGGGTAAGGGCGAGGAAGGTTCTGAGGCGGTGGTTGAGAGTGATGATAGGGCCCATTTGGCTGCCATTGTGGGGGAGGGCGGTGGCTGTTATATCCATTTGGGGGAAGAGGTCCGTATCCGTTGGCAGACTGACGTATCTGAGACTGCGGCGCCGGCGAAGGAGCGGCTCGAGGATGCGTATAGGGTTCACCCGCAGTATGAGAGGACATGGTGCGTGCGCGGTCTTGAACGAAGGCAGGAGTTTGCGAAGTCATTGTCTGCGCACGGCCTGTCGGGGTCGCGCCGAAAATCTCTGAGTAAGCGGCATCTCGCTGAAAAGAGGACGCATGCCCATATTGGGGGGGGGGTCGGTAGTTGCGACCTTGCTGAGCACCTAAATCTGCCATGATCGGAGTACTACCAATACCTGACACTCTAAGCGAAGGATGCAACAGACACAGCTATGGAAGAGATAATGACAATAGAGAGAGAAAGAGTCAAGCAACGGATAGCACGGGGGTACGATTAGAATTGATTATTGCGTTTCACACAGTAATCGGTTTAGGTTGAGGGAGTCTCTCCCAGGTCATATACGGGAGTTAGACAGAGATCGATGAAAGAATATATAGGTATTACTTTAGGAGATTTGGAGGTGGCAGGCGGCGGAGGGGAGGGAGATGAGTGGGACGCAACAATCGCAGCAGAACCGAGAGGGTCATAGCCCACACACCCTCATGGCTGGCTGGCGAACAGCGGAAAGAATGACGCAGCTCACAGAACAATTACTAGAGATCCAACACAGGAGAGGGTAGGGTAGAGGGGCGGGGGAGGAAGATACACGAAGTCACCGGCCTCGAAGGAGTGAGGAGGATGGGAAGTGGAATCGATGATGGAGTGTCGTCGATGGGGGCAGAGATGGTTAGGTACGTACTGTTACTGCATGCGGTTAGGCCCGCCAAGCCTCTTCCGCCAAGACCAAGCCACACCCACCCGCATAGACTCGATCAGGCGTGAAAGATTACGGTATGGGTCTGGTATTGCGCTCGATATCAAGCCGTATGGGCATTACGCTGTTTACAGCCACTGTGGGCGCTGTTTTCCGCCGTATTCACCACGCATCTTCCCATTTGGAGTTGAATATAGAGCATGTGCACGGTTTAAGCTTAAGACACTTGACACTTGACACTTGACACTTGACTGAGGGCCGTGCTATGTCATATCCCTCTACAACAACACCAACAACAACAACCCCAGCATATTCTCTTTAATATATACCAGAACCACCATAAGAATCTCGTGTTTTTCTTGTCTTCATACCTGAGAGCAGGGAGAGCTCTGAGGACAAGAGCCCATCCCCTCCTCTAACCTGGTACCCAGTGCTATCCGTCTACGACTCAAAATGGCGGACAGTGAGCTGGCGCCCAAGTTTGCGCCCTTCTTCGGAATGGTAAGTTATATATATGAACTTTATCACCATACGGCTACTGGCGTAATATCTACTGTTCCAGCTAACCCATTCTCCCGATATATAGGCAGGCATCGCTTCGGCTGTGAGTTGCTCTCCATCCACCTGTTCGACGCTTCCCCGCGATAATAGCTAACGATAAATTTCCCAGATGATATTTGGATGTACGTTTGTCAGGGTCACAACCTATCAGATGCCCCGTTCGCACGCACGAGCAAAAGTTCACAAACTCATACACATCTACAGCACTAGGAGCAGCATATGGAACCGCCAAATCCGGCATTGGCATCGCCGGTGTCGGAACCTTTCGATCGGATCTGATTATGAAGGCAGGTCTTGCGTATAATACATATTTCGATCTTTGGTGGTGTGGTCATGTTCTTATACTGACAGATGAGGTGTGGGGCAGTCATTAATTCCTGTGGTCATGGCGGGAATCATCGCAGTTTACGGCTTGGTCATTGCAGTGCTTATTGCAGGCGATCTAGGCCCTCCACCCCAAAAGACATATAGCTTATACACGTACGCAGCGCATTTACTCTTTCTATATATATATATATATATATATACATGTCCGCTTCATGCTGACCTACTTACCTTTGATAGTGGTTTCATGCACCTCGCAGCGGGATTATCAGTCGGTCTCGCAGGACTTGCGGCTGGCTACACTATTGGCATTGTCGGCGACGTGGTTAGTTAGAAGGGTCCTGGGGCGGTCATCGCCTCGCTTCCAGAGCATGATTGTGTATGATTGTATGATTAACTATCCACCTTTTTTCTCACAGGGTGTGCGATCTTATATGCAGCAGTCACGTGTGTTCGTGGGGATGGTGTTGATATTGATTTTTGGCGAAGTATTGGGTTTATACGGGTATGGATAGTTCCCTTCATGCGCATTCCGTTGAACCATGCTTGATAGCTAACTATTCTAATAAAAATAGCTTGATCGTCGCACTGATTTTAAATTCAAAGAGTTAACGGAATGAACATGTATTTTACGCGTTTGTTGTGATTCTAGGGATGTGAGCTTTTTTTTTTTTTTGGTTTTGTCATTTGCCATTGATTATCGGGGGGGTTGCTACTTCGATAGCTATTGTTTTGCCGCATTTTATAGATACACACTACTGTCCCGTTCGAGTTGCGCCATAGGGGAGCCTTTGGTGGGGGGAATCTGGAATATACTTGTACAAGGTCCATTTTATTGTCTACCTTTGCCATTGATAAGGAAGAACATGTCTGATCTGTTGAAGTTGGACTGGATTCGTCAACCCTAGCCATTTGTAGGCATGATTTATCCTATGATCCAGACAATATTACCATCCTCAAACGATACAAACATAACTCGTTTATAGGGAATTCCATCTCTATCTCTGGTCTTCTACATAGCTGAACTTGTTGCCAAACCCTATTGTTGTTGAATATTCGCGCGTTCCGTCACAGCAAATAAAGTGCCTTGCCCCGCCGATTCTTGGCACCGGCTGCTCTCGCCGCGTTGTCTACGTCAGACCCGCAGCAGTCTTGTCCCGCACTCACCCACCCAGAGATCGCTGAGCCGGGCAGCTCTATGGATGGTACAGTCCTCCTTATACACATACCCCTCTATCCACACCTTCATTCCTCCCACCTTTAACCTTCCACGTTACACCTCACCTAGGTCTCACCTCTCATCTCAATTCGCCCTCGTCCCCTACCGCAGTCCCCCAAGTCAATGGCGAACCTACCTCCAGCTAGTCCGTTACGCCACTCATCCCAGCCTCTATCGCCGATTTGAGTTGCATGCACTGCCATTGCCCCTCCATCCCCCTCCCCCGCGCTGCCGGCTCATTGAAAAGAAGACGAAAACAAAGAGGAAGAGGAAGCCAGGCTATAGCGGCCAAGGACATGATCTCTCTCTGTTCCTGAGATGGCCGCGGAAATGCTTCATGAGCAGCAGCAGGCCACCCCTCAAAGGACGCACCAGCAGGCAGATATCGTCATCGACATAGCCGCCGCCGCCGAAAAGCCCCCGCAGCACAACATTCTCGAAATTCCGAAGAAAAAAACACCACTGCAACCTTGCGTCCCGGAGCCTCCCGCTTCCCGCCCGCGAACCCCGCCTGACATCGTTGAGAATCGGGAGAAGAGTAGACTAGATATACCATCTGGCGAGCTGACTGTGAATGACTTTGAGCTGCTGAAGACGCTGGGTACAGGTAAGCAGGAGGCGCAGGATTCACATTTTAGCGTTAACATTAGCATGAGCAATGAGAATCGGCTTGGTGTGCAAGGCTAGTGTGGGGTTGGCTTTGGTGGGCAGGTGGACAGTATGTATTGTGTCTGAAGAGATAGATGCTAATTAACGTACATACATTTGAAATAGGTACATTTGCGCGAGTATGGCTAGTTCGCCTTCTGAAGTATAGAGACCGTGAAAAGAGGCCATTTGCGCTAAAGGTTCTTCATAAAGCGGACGGTATGTGCATGTATCTTCCTCCATTGCATCACGTATAAACTGTTCGTTCTCACAATAATATGATCGGTCTTCAGTTATCAAACTGAAACAGGTTGAGCATGTCCGGAATGAGATCAAAACCCTTGCTGCTGTCGCTGGTCACCCTTTCATCACTACCCTAGTTGCCACGTTCACCGACGATCTGAGCTTGTATATGTTGGTACGTCAGCTGTTTTTACTTCCCTGCGGAGAATCTATTGCATTGTACATGTATTTACAAGATATCCAGCTCGAATATTGCCCAGGCGGAGAGATCTTCACATTCTTACGACGCGCGCGGAGGTTTACCGAGCCAACTGCTCAATTTTACGCTGCAGAAATCGTCTTGATTCTTGAATTTCTCCACGATGTCCACGGCGTCGCCTACCGCGACCTCAAGCCAGAAAACATCCTGCTTGACGCAGATGGCCACCTCAAACTCGTTGATTTCGGCTTTGCGAAGGAGATATGGAGCAGGGAAACCTACACCCTCTGCGGCACGCCAGAGTATCTAGCTCCAGAAGTCATCCACAACAGCGGCCACGGCCTAGCCGTTGACTGGTGGGCTCTGGGCGTGCTAATATACGAGTTTATAGTCGGGCAACCGCCATTCTGGGACCCAAATCCCATGCGCATATACGAACAAATTGTCGAGGGACGTCTACGGTTTCCTGCGAACATGCCCCCAGCCGCACAGGATATTGTATCTCAACTATGCAAAACGAACCCATCCGAACGCCTAGGTTATATACGCGGGGGATCCGCCAGCGTAAAGCAGCATCCGTTTTTTAAGGGGATTAATTGGGATGATATTTACCACCGGCGAACGAAGGGGCCCATAGTTCCACGCGTGGATTCCCCGACGGATGCGGGGAATTTCGAGGACTACCCGGATCCTCCAGACCCGTCGCAGCTTACTCCGTATACAAAGGAGATGAGAGAGTCGCATGAGGATATGTTCAAGAATTTCTAATTTAGACAATAATCGGACCGTTTCGCGGGCGCCTCTCTGTGCTGGCAGCTAGATATTGGACAAGCCTGGGAGGCTCCCCGGATTAGTAGAGAATCCTTAAATTCGCACCCATAAGCTTGCTTATCCTCTCCACAAATCCATGCTAGATCCTAGAGTTCCCTACCTACCCTTTCGCCATCCAACTTCTCTCCTTGTCGAATAGTTTGACCCTCCTATCCATCCTCGATTTGGAAATCAGACGTCTAGGATAGATATCTCTCCCCCCCCTCCCCTCCTCCCAAAACCGTTTTCCAACTACAGCTGTCAAGACGCGCAAATCGCTGCACCAGCCATACTTCTTTTTTTATTGTCCACTACCCCTTTAACTTCCCCATCAATAATAAATAGTCTAATCCGGTTCCAACTTTCTTATTCGCTCTCCTAACCATGCATATCGCATACCAACCATATATCATCCATCTATCCATCTAATAAAAAATATTTTCAACAAGCCAGTCTTATCTTACGTCCGCTTCATTTTCAATTTCAATTTTCATTTTTCACCCACCGTCCCATTTACTTCTCGATACTTTAGTGGTGTTCCTACGGACGGACACCTTGTACTGGGGACAAAAAGAGCTTAAATCATCGCCCCTAGGACTCATGGCTCAGGCTAAACTCTGGGAGTTGGGGAAAGGGGCTAGGCGCGAAACCATCAGTGTGGCGAAACACATATTACCTATCTACTAGCCGATATACAGTATATGTGTGGGTCAGTGGGTCACGTGGGTTAGGGCTAGTGTACCTAGCCTAGGTACCTAGGTAGTAACTAACTCTAAACATCATCCACCACCATAACTTGGTTAACTAACTAGATAACTTCCG